>VXBO01000012.1:74517-86056 GCA_013400135.1 Rhinoptilus africanus | reverse complement strand
CGCGCCCCACTCGAACGCCAGAAACCGCCGTCATCACTAACAGCAGGAGAGGTGGCATTTCCAAGCGGGGTTTGCCACCTGAAAAATGCAAATGAAATGGGAAATTCTGGGAGGCTCTTTGCGAGAGGCACATGCAGAGCATGACCGTGGGATGCAGATGGGGCAAAAGTCCCCCTGGGACAGTGGCCACCTAACAGTGGCCTCTGCCAGCCGCTCCGGGGAGGCCAGCAGCCCCCGGCAGCGCACACCAGCCAGCGCACAGCTCGCATCTAGAGAAAACATAAATCCTCTGGAGGTTCTGAATGGCAGCGGAAGGAAAAAAACATCCTTCAGGGAGCTGAGCTGCCGTAAAAGGAAAGCTTTGAGAGGGAGGAAGGACCAGAAATGTCAGGCCGGGAATGGATTGAACTGTGCCACAGTCGATGAAACAAGTGACCCCGTGTGCGGCGGGTTTGGTGTTTAATTCATAGACTCTCTCCCCCCACGCGTGCCCGCCTCCCCCCCTGGAGCCCGCACATCAGGCAGGAGGGCACCCAGCGCTCCCACCTCGCACCCGCCGCTCCCCGGCGGGGACGGAGAGGCTGCTCGGGGCCAATTACCACCATTCGCATCATTATTCACTTGCCGGGTGCCCGGAACGGCCCCTTCCCCTCGAGCCCCCCTCCTGCGCTTTTCCCGGTGCCTGCCTGTATGGGCGCGGAGCTTCATTTTTTTATAACTTCCATAAAGTTTATTGCGCGGCAACGAAAACTCATTATTTCACCCGAGCCTGCCGGATCACGATGATCCGTGGGGCGCTTTTACGAGGGCGCTCGGCCGACCGAGCCAGCATCCGAAGGGACGCACACCTAACCTGGCACCCGGGGACCTGCAGGACGTCGCCCGCACCCTCTCTTCGGAGGGGCTGAGCCTTCTGCACCTTTCTCCAGGGCATTATGGAATCACAGAGTGGTTTGGGTGGGAAGGACCTTAAAGCCCCCCCAGTGCCCCCCCTGCCCTGGGCAGGGACACCTCCCCCCAGCCCAGGCTGCTCCAAGCCCCGTCCAACCTGGCCTTGAACCCCTCCAGGGATGGGGCAGCCACAGCTCCTCTGCGCACCCTGGGCCAGTGGCTCACCCCCCTCACAGCCAAAAATTTCTTCCTCAGATCCCATCTCCATCGCCCCTTCCACAGGGTCACGCACAGGCGCAGGGCGGTGGTGGGGCCACCTCCCCCCTCTCTGGTGGCATCCCTCGTGGCCGAGAGAGCTGAAGTCGGTGTTTGGGAGGTTACCCCAGAGAGAAGGATCTAGATGCCTTTTCTTCAGCCAGCCTCCCTGCATCCCTCCTCCCTCCACGCCAAACCAGCACCTCTGGTCCTTTCTCTCCGGAGGATGAGCGCGGTTGCCCGAGGGCTCTCTGGTGGCCCAACAGCCGCTCAAAGGTGCCGTGTGTGACGCAGAGGAGGGTGTAGGAAATGCCTCACATCGCTTAAGGACCTTCCCATCCAGCTGCTTTTCCCCCCTGCGCTGGCAAACGGGGGGCTCGCAAGGCGCAGCCCGGCTGCTGCTGGCCCAGGGCACCCGCTCGCCTTCGCACGGTCCCTTCCCCGAAAACCGGGCGCTTTCCCGGGAGCCTCTGGGAGGGCGTTGGAAACGCCACCCAGCTTTTCCTACCCCTGGTAGCGCCCTGTGGGCCCCCCCAGGGTCCCTGGACGGCGGCTGCTCCTGCCCTGCCTGCACAACGCGAGCCCGGAGGCTCCTCCAGCCCGGCGCAGAGAGGTCTGCGCCGCCGAACAAGCGTCCCCTTCCCCTCTCCCCGCCATGGCATTTCCAACCGCACGTACAGGCCCACGTAATATGCAGAAAAGCACTTAAAACACAGGGCATACAATTTTAATCATGACCAAGTCTGACCCAGATCCTTTCGCATTTGTACGTACCTGTTCCCGGCAATAACACCCTTGTCCTTGTATGACTAAATTAAAAGGTTTAGAAAGTACAAAAGCGGGGCGGAAGCTAATTGTATTCCTAAAAGACACTTAGAATAAGAAGACGAGTTCAGCTTCCTTTTAATTATGCAGAGAAACCTGCTGGAGCTGCCGGAGCTCCCTGGAAGCCGTGAATGTTTTAGCAGCAGCCAGGCGGAGGGCCGGCGGGCGGAGAGCAGGGCGCGAATGCCGAAGGTGCTGGGATGGGACGTCGGGATGGGATGTCGGGGAGGGATGCTGGAGCCCTGCTGTGCCGCGAGCACCACACTGGGAATCATCGCCCCTCTTGGCTATTTCTGCACCCAGGACGCAGAGTATATAAATACCTCCCAAGTGGGTATTTACGAAGTGCTGCCTGGAGCCTGCTATAACCCCTGGGGCGAGCATCCCGCGGGCAGCAGAGCGCCGGGGTCCCCCGGGAAGGGAGCCCGGCTGAGCCTTCCCCTCACCTGCCGCAGTCCCGGCATGCCCATGGGATCGGCTGCCTCCTGGCTTTTGTGTCTCTGTGGCTCCAGAACCACAAAGGCATTTTAACCTCCATCTTCTCCTCCTCGGGCCGGCGAACAGCTGTTTAACAAAATGGATCTGCACAGAGCAATAATTTTGCTGCATTACTTAATATAGCTCTCGGCTAAAGATATAATTGAGTTGGTTAACTAATCAATCTCTCCATAAGCATGGATTTCATTTTGGTGCCCCATTTACAAGAAAAAACAATAAATATAGAAAGCAGGCAAACTAAAAAGCGCTAGCGACAGGGCCTGGGGATGCTGGAGTCAATGAGGTCTGAGCCTTTACTGGAAAGGCTCCGAAAAATCCAATGGGCAGGCCACAGCTCCGGGTGACAAGCTGCGGGATCCCCAGGGAGTTTTCCAGGGAAGTGGGAAGCACAGGAGGGACGTTTCTTGGCGATGGTGGCATGGGGAGTTGTGGTTACCTGGATTTATCTGGTTAATCACCCTTTCCCGGGACATACGGTTCCGGGAGAGCGGGACACGTTGCCACTCGGTCCCAGGGAAGGGCCACCGCCCCCGGTGTCCCCAGATGGTGACTAGAGCCTGCAGGAGGCGAAGCCGCCGCCGGCCAGGTTGCCAGCCAGCAGTCCTGCTTTCTGCGGCTACGTACGTCTGCCCGTTTCCCTTCCAGCGGCGCCCGCTGCCCCCCTGGCCGAGCTCCGAGGAAGAGCCGAGTGCTGGGAGCTGAGACATCCCTTGCCGCGACCTCCTGAGTGGCCAAAAGGCGAGTGCTGGGTGCTCCGGCACCCGCCTGCCGCACGGACCCGGCCAATCTCTTAGCAAAAGCCCTGCCAGAGCTGCTGTTAAAAGCTTCCAAAAATAACCCCCCGAAGCATCTCTGACTCAAGCCATCTAATTCAGGCTCAGGATTGATCCTCCTCCAACTGTTGTTTCACGGTGTTAAAAGCAAGATTGATTGTAAATTTATGTTGTAAAAGTGCATCATTATTTCAGCACATTAATGCAGCGCCTTTCTGTGCAAATTGATGTTATTTTTATGATGTTGTTTATGGGCTTGAATAATCGGATTGATTCTTAATTTCTAAGGCACTGTTGGGAACACAAGAGGAGACTCCGAAGCCAGGCTCCATCCCAGCATCTCCGCGCAGGTCTGCGGAGACCTGAAGGACCGGGGCTCGGGATGGCAACCTCTCAACCGCGGTCCCCACGCTGCGGGGAGGGAGCCAGCACCCCAAACCGGGCACCGATGGCCCCCGGGGCTACCATGGCCACGCTCTGGGCATCTCCATTTAAAGCAATGCCGAGCTAGGAAACACTGACATCCCCTACCCATGGAATTTCACAGGTCCCTGAACACAGCCAGGGTGGGAAGTCTTTTCCCCTGGGGACAGAGGACAATACTGATGCATTTCACAGCCGCAGCCAGCACCAGCAGGGCTGGACACGGCTCCGATGGCAGCCCACCCCTCCCCGTCCCCACGCCAGCCCCTCTCCCTGCCCGCTGGCAGTGGGTCCAGGGCTCGCATCGCTCCCCACAACGCGGGGCCAGGGATGCTCCGGGGATGCTGGCCCGCAGGACCACCGGAGCGGTTGCCACGGCGAGCCAGCACTTGGGACCACAATACAGGCATTGGGCGGGCGGGGGCTGCGGAGATTCGGTGCGGACCCCTGCGTGGGCAACCCGGGATGGTGCTGGCCGGGGCAGGTTGGGGATCGCTCCGGGGGGCTCAGTGTCCACGGGACACGGGGAGAGCAAACGGACGGAGGCGGCAGCAGTTCCTAAAGGCACAGCTTTCCACAAAGCCAGTGGCCAAAAAGCCCAGCCTGCAAATATTCCCAGTTATTCTGGGACTGGTGAGAGCCCTCCTGCCCGCAGACCCCCTGTTCAGCTCCAGAGAGAGGGGGCACGCCATGTCCTCCCCCAGCCTGTGCCTGGCCCTGCCAAGGGCTGCGGAGGGGTCCCCGCAGCACGTCCTCGCAAGGGCCGTCCCCTTCTTTTAATTGATTTCCAGATGTACGAGCAAATCCTGCCGACCTGCCGGCCACGAATAATTAATTCCCCCGTCCCCGCGCCCAGAGCTCCTCGCTGCGGGGCTGTTCCCCTCCATTTCCTACCGCGATTCTCCTCCGCTGCTTCTCCTGGCCAAGATATGACAGACACGGAGGGTGAGAAGCGGCTGCTTCTGCGGAAGAACTTTGTTACGAGGCCATTTAAATCATTCTAATTACTCCAGAAACACACCATTAACTTTTCCAATGAGGTCTGCAGAGGGGAGAAAGGGAAAATATATATATATATACACAATCTAATGTATTTTATGCAGCTTACAGGAATAATGCGGAGGAATAAGACAAGGGCAGAGAGAAAATAAACAGGCAATGTAATGTCCTGACATTAGGAATTCAGAATTCATTAGAAAAGCATTGATTGCCATGGACTGATTTAGCACAGAGCGTGATTCTCAGGAATACAGTAGAGCCCGCAGACACGCATTGTAATTCAGAATTACTTTTAAAAAATAACAAGAAATAGCAGTACTGCAAGGAGCTCTCTCCGAAGCACTGCTCCCGCTCCCTTCTCCATCCAGGGAGGATTTTGCCCCGCTTGGAGGCAGGAGCTCGGCAGGAGGCTTAGAAAAAATCAGCTTCTGCTTCCTAGGATCAGCCTAAATTCCATATTGTCCAGGGAAAACGTCCCCCTGGGCCCCCACGCCGGCCGTCACCCATCCCTCTAGAAATCACCCAGCACCCAGTGGGGCAATATTAGCAAATATTAGCAGAAATTAGCAGAAATTAGCAGAAACCAGCCATTTCCAGAGGGTTTGGTTCGGGCCGGCCCCTGTGTGGGTCATTATTTCCCTGGAATGCCCCCAGCGGCCGGGAGGCAGCTCCAGGCTGTCCCCACGGCACAGGGCAGGAGAGGAGGCTGTCAGCACGGAGCGGGGGACGCTGCTCCCGCCAACACGATTAATCAATCGCCAGGTGATAATCGGCACAACGGGGCTTTGCGAAAGGTTTAGGCGCAAGTTTCCCAATTAAAACCCCCGTGGGAGCACCCCTGGGGGTGCTGCCCGCTTCCAGGATGCCAGCAGAGCCTGTCCGTACCCACACTGGTTGGCAGCTGACCCCAGTGGTACCGAAACACACCTCCCCCCTTTACCTCCTGTTTCCAGCCCAGGATGGCGAGGTGCGCTAATAAGCTTAATTTTCCTATACATTCCCTAACTGTTAATCACTCCTCTCCTGCATTCGGAGTTAATTAACGGGCTTTTTTGCATCCACGGGTCCCACCGGCTGCAGCTGGCAGACCCGACCCTCCAAGCAAACTCCCAAGGCGCTGCCCGTCTTGCTTTTCGGGTCAGAATTATCCCTTAGAGAAGGACTATGGGGTGTCGCAAAGGAATTAAATCCCTGATCGTGAACAGAAGTCGGGGAAGGGCCCAAACACAAACCCGAGAAGATGCTGCGTTGGCCCAGGAGCGCGGAGAGCGGCGGGGGAGGCTTTGGTGGGCTCCGGCGGGGTGAGGCTGGAGTGTCCGTGGCTCAGAGCAGGGAAACAGCAGGGCAGGAGGTGTCTGCTGGGGCAGGAGAGACTCGGGCAGCGCCTCCGCTCCGGCAGCTCTGCGCGGCCACGTCTCACACGGAGGCGTTCGGCTCTCCCCTAAGGGCTTTGCCGGGGTTGAACAACTCGTTTCCCACCAGCAACAACACCCCTTGCTTCTGTACGTTTTACCCTGGAGCTGCCTCTAGCTATCTGGGGTGGTGTTTTCTTTGTTGGGAAACAAGGCAGAAATCCCCTCCCGGCACGAGGGATGCTGGCGGCCCTCGGGGAGCTCCAGCCCCGGCTCTCCGGGCCAGTCTCTCTGCCAGTTTCGCCCAAGAAGTCCCAATCCGCAGGTGTGCCGGGCATGCAGTCGTGGGGAGGGAGATGCTCCCTGGCCAGAAACCCCAGGGGAAACCCCAAGTGAACCGAGTTCCGCCTGCTGTGCGGGTCCCGCGGGGTGTCCCGGCACCCACCTCTCCATCCGCCCGCTCAAGGTCACACCGCCAGTTTCCGAGACACCGGGCACAAAAGCAACGATGAAATTAGTATTAAACGTGTCGCTCCCGCGATTAATTATGTGACTTTAATCAAGAAAGAGACAAATCACCGGGATTTTTAAAAGGGGATATAAAACAGAGTTGTTAAAATAATATTTTTTTGCTTCCACGAAACCTATTCCTTTTTAACGAGGGCATAAACGAGCCCCCTTTGGCGGCTTGAGGAGTTGGGGTGGGGATGGGTGGCCGGGGGGCGGGCAGGGCTCCCAGCCAGGGTCTCCCGCAGGAACACGGGACACCGTGATTTAACAGATGAGGCAAAATTCATGGGGAAAAGGCTGGGGGGATTCGCTCCTCCCGCCGGTGCCGCAGCCCCCGCCGCAGGGCTGCCCGCTCCGGCCCTCGCCTCCTGCCACTGGGCTGTGGGATGAGTAAGCCAATCTCTTGCTAAACGGAAAACCAGGAGATCTTGGATGTGAAGAGACACTTATTTATCCTTTTACCAGACGGTCTAATGAATAATTTCATGTTTGCAAAAGCTCATTTTGAAATTTGAAGACAAGAGATATATTGCCAAGACGGCTGGGAGACTGCAACATTAATTTTGTGCTGAAAGATTTACTTAAAAATTAGATTTTACAATTTTAATGCCTCCATTCTTTTCTTTAAATAAGCTGTGAAATGCAGTTAATTAGACTTAAACCCTAGAAGCTTAGACATTTGGGCTGCAGCGTAAGCGACAAAAGAAAACGATCTTTTTCACTTGCAAATTAAATCTAAATTCATTACTAAACCTCCCTTTGCCAGCCCAAAAGCAGCTGGGCTGGGGGGGGGCAGGAGGAGGGCGGGGGGGCGCCTGCCCTGGAAAACCCATGGGGTCCCCCCAGCGTGGGCAGGGAAGGGGAAAACGAGGGAAGGAGAGGCAAAAGCCAGGGTTTGACTCGTTTGGCAGGCGCTGAACGGCGACATCGGGAGCCGAGGGAAGGGCGGCGGGGACGATAGCCACGGATTCATGGCAGAGAGGAGGCAGGTCCGTGCCCCAGGATGCCAGCAGCGGGGAGCGAGGGTCTCCGGGAGCATCCTCGCCTTGAAAGGCAACCCAAAATCAAGCCGGGAGGCAACCAAGCCAAGAGCCATCGCTCCATTCACCAGATTGGTGGTTTTAGGTGTTTTCCCAGCAGTTAGCAGCGCAGCACAGACCGGCCCAGCACCGCAAACTGGGCAAGGCTCGTGCCCGGGCTGCTGGTCACCCCTTAGGGCCACACAACCTGCGGGGACCGAAGGGCAGCACCTGCCCAATGCTTGTTCATGACTCCTGGCTAAAGTCATTTCTCACAGGCCAGCCAACTGGAAGTGACGAACGGATTTCGGAGACGTGTATCACCCCCCGCGCGTCCAAGCAAAACCCCATGTCCGTGAGAGCGATCCCTGCCCTGCCAGGAGCTGCCGGGGACCGGGGCGGCCCTGGGGCGAGAGAAGAGGGGACGAGGAGCATACTGCTTTCCGAGCCCCTCAAAGAAGAGAGGCTCCGCGGCCGCTGAGACCAATTATACACATATATACATATATACCCCTATAGGAGAGCGGCGGTGCAGGGCCCGGGCAGCAGGCACCGGTGAGTTCCCACCAGCACAGGGATGCCAAGGTCACGTTAAGCAAAGGGGAGGACGGGGACGGGGTGGGGGATGCAGCGTGTGTCCTGGCAGCTTTTGTGGCTGCAGAGAAGTCAGTGCTGCCTGTGCTTAACCAGGAGCCGAGCTCTTGGGAGGCACAGCGGGTAACCGGGAATAGCCTCAAACAAAAAAAGGCATCTTGGGGCCCCCCGGGGAAGTCGGTTAAAATACAAAATTATGAATAGTGTTAAACTGTAGAAGACAAAACGATGTCTCTGTTTCGACGCTGAATTTACAGCAAATACCAAGTTCTCCCCGTGGCTGATGCTGTATTTATTAATATCATCTGAGCACATCACAGAGCCGGCATTCACACGGGCTTCCAGCAGAGCAGTAAATCTTCCCCAGGTGCCTCCAAGAAGAAGCTGCTGAAGCCCCCAGGGCCCCCACCCCTGGCCCAAAGGCTGAGGGGCAGCTCCTCTTCACGCCCTGCCTTGGGCAGGAGACCCTGCCGCGCCACCACCTCCCAGGACCGGTCCTCTCCCCCCATTCCGCCCTCCTGCCAGAGAGGACACAGCGCGCGTTGTCACCAGCGCGTCGCTCTGAGCCTGCCCAGGCCACGCGTCAGCATCGGTTTGCGAGGCCGGTGGCAGAAGGATCTCAAGATAATAGGAGCCTCTTCATCTTCAATGGAGCTGGATGGGAGCAATTGCAGGGCTGCGGAAGATTACGAGCAGTTATGGATATTGCTTGTCACGCTGCCATCAGCAGCCGCCTCGTTCAATTGCCTGGGCACTTTCGGAACGGGCAACGCCAGAGATATTTACTGCGGCCAGCACGGGGTGGCCGTGGCCCCGGGGAACGGCAGGGCGAGTCCGCGCAGGGCGGACGATGCCCGCCGGCCGAGGCACCCGAACCAGCCCGTCTCGAGGACGGGGCCGAATAAATCACCCGCGAAGCCGCTTGTATACACACAGGGCCGGTTAACCAATTAATGCCTTTGGCTACCAGCCAGAGAGCAACCGGTTAATTACTGCGCTGTGGCTGCTGCCGTGTTAGGAGGCAAACACGGGGTTACGTGCCATCTGTCTCCCAAACCCAAATGGTTAACCAGGAATATTCATTTTGTTCCTATTAAGTATAATTACCCACTAATCTGTAGGAGCCTTTTATTTCTATATAATTACAGGATATTTAACAAATAAGCCAGAGAAGGGCGGAATAGGCGGGGGGACGGGGCTGGGAAACAGGACCACGCCGGAGCCGTTTAGAAGGTCGCAGAAAAATGTTTGGTTTTCCTGGAGGAACGCAGCCGTGTCAGCGCAGAGCCGGCAGCGGAGTGTGAAAGGCCGGGGAAGGCTCAAGCAGAGCAGAAAGCCGACAGGGGTACGTACTAGCCTCTCTTTATCACACCCACCTCGCACCCTTATCTGCTGCAAACACAAAACAGAGGCTCAGCATCCCCCCCGGCTCCCTGCAGGACCAGGAGGCTGTTGGGTCTCGGACCCAGCAGAAGGAGGAGGAGGAGGAGGAATGGGTGAGACCAAGTGCCCACCGTCTGCATCTCCTGGGGCTGGCAGAGACCCCGCAGAGGTGGTGGCCGCCTTCCCCAGGGAGTTACAGCGAGCCTGGGTGGAAAAACTCCCACCCAGGACAAATCCCACGGCTGGACTCTCGGCATCCTCTGCAGAGCTGCTCCCTCGCCCCCGGGGCATCTTACTCCCTTAATATTTATGAAGCTCAGTCCCTGGATCACAAGATAATCTTTGCCTAGTTTACAGCCGTGATTTCCCCCTTGAAGAGCCCAGCTATTTATTTAACTTATTTATTTATCGCCTCTCTCCCTCCATTCCCTGCTCGCGTCAGCTGCCTGCAGGGCTGTGGGAAGAGGCCCTGCTGCCTTACGCTCCGGCAGGAGCTGGCAGCGAGGACCACGACCCTGCAGAGGGGGCTGGGATGGACATCCCGTGCCCCATCTCCTCCTGGAGCGGTGGCGAGCAGGGCACGGTGCTGCGAGCTCCGCTCAGCGCCCACCGGCTGCTGCCGTCAGCGAGTCCCTCGCCAGCGCCGTGGCAGAGGCACGAGCCACTTGCCGTCTCTTAGGAAACCAGCGGAATGAGCTCCGCAGCCTTCCCGTGCAAATCCTGCTCGCCCTTCAGCTAGGGGCTGACTCGGGAATCCCAGTTCCACGGGTCTCTCACCCTGCTCGCTTAGGCCACCATTCCCTGGGCTTCGCCTTCCTCCAGGGAACCGCAGCGGAGCCACAGCATCCCCCCCTCACTGTATCCGGGCAGCTTCGCCAAAGATGCTAAAGCACATGGTTTGCCCCTTGGGAATTCACCTGTCTGTCCCGTCCAGTTCCTCTGAGCGAGGGAAATCCCTTGCACCCTGTGCAAGCTCTCCCAACAGCCACAAGTCCTGAATTACCCGGATCCCCAGCATCCTCATCCTCGCAGCATCACACCAAGCCAGCCTCGCGCTGCAGCCACACCTCGGCTGCGGGCAGAGCCGCTGCCCTGCCTGCACCGCGGCCGCTCGCCGTGCCCGCACAGCAGCTACCGCACACGCAACGGAAGCACCTTTGGCCAACTGGTGTTTTAAAGAAAAAAAAAAAAATCAAGGGGATAATTGCTTAATTTAAAGCGATTTATTCCATTAAGTAACTCTTTACCATAGGCCTTTTTTAGATGTTCAAGTGCATTTTTCATTAGCGCCGCATAATAAAATAATTGCGGACACAGGACGGAATTTGTCTTTTTTTCAGAAAACCATACTGCAGAAAAGCAGATGTATTTTCTGCCCTTTCCTCTCCCTTCCTGCCACAAGCCAGAGGATGGCGGGGGGTGACAAGGGAGAAGTTTCAGACTCCC
The DNA here is from genome assembly GCA_013400135.1 of Rhinoptilus africanus. Taxonomy (NCBI): domain Eukaryota; kingdom Metazoa; phylum Chordata; class Aves; order Charadriiformes; family Glareolidae; genus Rhinoptilus; species Rhinoptilus africanus. The sequence continues at coordinate 75,088 of VXBO01000012.1, read as the reverse complement.
TGCAAGACAAGGACCGCTGGGATGAGCCCCCGAGAACGTCCCTTGCCGCCAGCTCGGTCTCGCCTCGCAGGCGTGCCCACGGGTGCGTGCCTCGGTGACACGGTCCCCACTCCGGTGACAGGGGTGCCCACCACAGAGCACCCACAAGGCGACGCGGCGCGTGTGGGAGAACTCGGCGCACGCGGCGGGGCAGAGGCGAGGATGAGGATGCTGCGGGCGGGTACCGCTCTCGCCGGGCAGGCGGCACAGCTCCTGCCCCGCAGCCAGCAGGCACCGAGCGACGCCGCAGGTACCGCCCAGGGGCCTGCTGGCCCCAGCAGGAGGAGTGCTAGCCCGAGGAGGGGGTCGCCGCCCCCCCGCAGCCGGCAAAAGAAGCCCCGGCCGCTCCCCGGGCTCCCGGCGCCGCGGAGCCGAGGAGAAGGCAATGGGCTGAGCTCCCCCTCATGGCTCCGCGGCAGCAGCGCGCCCCCCGCCGCCCCCGCCTGCTGGGGATGCTGGGGGGGATGCTGAGGGTGCAGGAGGGGATGCTGAGGGCGAGGGGGGGGGCGGGGGGGGAGGCGGAGGAGGCGGG
>VXBO01000012.1:49604-74090 GCA_013400135.1 Rhinoptilus africanus | reverse complement strand
GGGGATGCTGAGGATGATGAGGGTGCAGGAGGGGATGCTGAGGGCATGGGAGGGGATGCTGAGGATGATGGGGGTGCAGGAGGGGATGCCGAGGATGCAGGTGCTGGGGCCCAGAGGCTGCCTCCCAGGGAGCGGGGCAGAGAAGCCCCCCCAGGATAGTTTGGCAGGGGCTCAGCAGCATGGCACAGCCTTGGTGAGCAGGGTCGGTGGGTCTCCCGCGCTGCTCAGCCCGCCGTGACCACTCGGCAGTGCCGGAGCATCCCACCTCAAGAGCATCCTTGTCCATCCCTCCCTCCCCAGGCGTCAGGACCGCAGGGTCCCGCTGGGGCAGCATCGAAACTGAAAGGCAATCAGGTTTATTTTGGAAGTGCTGAAGCATTTGGCGGTTTGCATGATCTTTTCCTACACATCATCTTGGCCAAAGCTATGTGCCAAGCTCAGTCTCAGCCGCTTAGCAGCCCTGGCCCTTCCCAATGCCAGTGGGGAGCTAATTTGCCAGGTGTCGGGAAAAACACCCAGTCTCCTACCTTTAGTCACCAGCTGCTCTCAAGAGCACACCTCATCCCCGTCCCTAGCTTCTCGTAATTTATTCTGGGGAAAGATGGCCAGCTGCATCTCCAGACAGTTTTTGCAGAAGGACAGTAGGTCGGAGTCGGGCATCCCACAGAAAAAAACCTGCAGCTCCGATTTTTCCGGCAAAGACAAAGAGGAGGAGCAGGCAGGTGCTCCATGGAGACAGCCTCTCCGGAGCGGTTCACGCATGCATTGAATTTAATAGAGCTGTTTGTTTCCCAGGTACAGCCTGTGCCAGTGTCAGGCGGCATTTGAGGGACTGGTGTAGAGCCTGACCCAGCAAATCTCTCCTTTATTGTCAGCCCCATGTTTGTCTCCATGAACTAATTAGGGCAAACGAGCGATCCCGTCAGAAGGGTGGGAGCGGGGAGGGATGAAGTCCTACCGGAGTGTGGGAGACACGAGATGCCGTGCTCCTGCTCCGGCAATCGGGGGTGCCAAGGGAAAGCCAAGACCCTCATTGGCATCTCAAGAAAGGAGCAACATCCCTGCATCCCCTTCACCTCCCTCATTCACCACTGTCGCGTCAACCACCAATTTACTTCCAGTTTGACTAACCCAGGGCTGGAGCATCTCGCGCAAACTCGCCAAAGACGCCGGGGCTGTGACTGGCCTGACGAGTTTGCACCAGTTAATAGAAACTCCCATCTAAGTACGTCGGGCCAGAGGGACCCTGGAGGGAGACTGCAGGCCACTAAAATATGCAAGTGGCTGCAGTAAACATCCCTCCTCCTCCTCCCCATGGCCACCGCTGGGGCCTTCGAGCAGCTTAAATTTATATATTTGCCTTCTGGATTGCCCCGTCTCACCTTGGGAAGGCAACAAAAGCCTTCAGAAGCAATTTATAGGGAGGTAACGCGGAGGGGGCGGCGGGGAGGGGGGCAGGCGCGGGGAGCCGTATTTCTCGGGGAGCAGCTCCCAGCACCGCGTTAGCGTTACCCTTGCCGGTAAGGTCATGTTGCAGCCGTAGATGTACTCTGCAACAACAATTACTCTAGATAAGAAAAATCTAACTGGATAAAGGGACAGCTAATCAGGAGACTACAAGCCCCCGAATTGCTCAAGGAATCCATATTGATCTGAACAAGATATCAAATGTAAAATAAAGGATTTTGCTAACTCCACAGGCTGCTTCAGCCCCTGCAACCTGGCACCGGCCCAGCAAGCAGAGGAGCCGGTGCTCCACGGCTCCTCTCCCAGAAGATAAAGCCTCGTCTGCCCCCTCAAAGGCAGGAGCTGCTTTTTCCGCTCTTGCCCATGAAAAGCCCCTCCTGATTCCCGTCTCTCCCCAAGCCCCCAACCGGGCCAAGAGACGCAGCTCCTGCGAGGGTCTCTCCTCCCTCCCGCTCCCGTCCGGAGCAGCAGCAGCCCCCTGGGCTCGGGGTCCAGCCCCCCAGCCGTGAGCCAGCCCCTCTGGGCACAGGAGGGAGTGCTGGGCCCTCCATGCTCCTGAGCATCCCGAAATCCCAGCCCAGGCCACCACGACAGAGACAAAGCCCTCCATCTCCATAGGGCTGCAATTCCTTTCAGCGGGCACGTCCCACCCAGACATCGGTTTTAAATTTTCCCGCTGGAGAAGAGCCCCAGCGCCGGCAGCCCCGCAGCAGCCGGTGCCCCGGGTGTGTGCCGTACGCCACGGAGGAGTCCTCCTCTCATCCCTCAACCTCCAGCCCTCTCAATCACAAGAAGGACTCTCCCCTCTGCCTTTCTACCCCCTTCCCCGTCTCCTCACTCATTTGAAGAGCTCCAGGGCCGGATTGCCTCCCTGCTCTTTGCGCGCTCGCTCTCCACCTTGAGCCGCGAACGCTCCGACGGGCCAATGGAGAACTTCACCCGGCTCCAACAGCTCTCCCGCACGCACCGACAAAACACGAGGCTGTAATTCCTCCCACCACCAAGGCCCAGCAGACACACTCCCTCCAGCAAGAGCATCCTTCCCCCCGCCGCTCCAAAGGGGAATAGAGACGTGTGCAGGGCCGGGCTGGCTTTCTGCCCCGCGCCAGCACAGATCAGGAGTCAGCGCCCTGACATCGATACACAAACACCAAGACAAGCGAGAGGAAACCTGGGCCTTAATATCCATTATTAATGCACTGTCAGAGACCGTCGGGCTCCGCAGCACAGAGTCGTCCCTGCCTGGCAGCCCTGCGGGAGGTTGAGCCCCCCCCAGCCTGCGCCCACCGGGGCTGGGGGCCACGCGGTGAGACACAAATGGCCCCGGCTCTTTGCCAAGGGATGCTCTGCCGGCCCGGCTGCCGCTCTGTGCCCTGCAGGAGGGGTGACATTTCCACTTGCACCCAGGTCAGCATCCCCAGTAGTCCTTGCTGGTGTCGGGGGGGGCTGCACGGTAGCAGGGATGCGTTCAGGACATGCATCCCCCGCCCAGCACATCCCCTGGGAGCCTCTCCCAGCCCCACGCTGCTGCCAGCCCGTACCCACGGCCGAAGGGAGCAGCCGGGGACGGTGCCAGCCCTGCTCCGGGGCTCCGGAGGACGGAGCGGAGATGGATGCTCTCCCCAGCCCCGCCAAGACCGCGCCAGGCAGCCCCTGAGTTATGTCTCTGAACCACACGCCGCCCTCTGCTTCCACATCGATTTAGTAGGGGAGTTGGTTTATGCTAAACAAACACTGCTTGATTATTAAAAGCATATTTATTGAGGCTTAGCAGCTCTGGTAGGAGAGACGTGGCTGGAGCTAGTGCCAGCAAGGCGAGAGCTCCTCGTTGCAGAGCTGCCCGGTGACAGCAGAGAGGTGCCAGTGTCGGGGAGGAGCCCGCATCCCTCCGGAGCAGCGCACGGAGCCACCAACACCAGCAACCTGTGGCTTGAGCCAGTGCAGAAAATCCAGCATTTTCTTCTTTCCACCCACTTTTTGCACCCAACAAGGAGGCGGCGAGGGCCAGCGGTGCCCGGAGGAGGAGGACAGGGGCTGAGTGAGGGGCAGCCGAGCTGAGCCCCCAGAGCACCCACCGACGGGGACGGGACTGAGCATCACGGGCCTGAACACTTGGAGTCACTCCAATATTTCTGCAGCACGACAGGGCTCAATGGCAGCTCAACGGCTCCTGCCTTCACCGTTCAAACCCAGCCTTCCTTCCCGCCAGGCTCTGCCCAGCCTCTGCCTTCACCCTGTCCGGGCTGAGCGACCGCGGGGAGGAGGCACGGGAAGCCCCCCCCCGGGCTCCACAGGAAAGCATCTCTCTCCCACTTGTGTTTTGACGTTGCTATGGTGATCGCCGAGCGATAAATCTCGATTATTATTGCCCAGCGCTTTCCAGCCACAAGCAAAGCCAACCTTTCCCAAGCCACTGGAGCGCCTTTGTTCCCACTCCTGGCTTTTCTGCACAAAGCCCTCCCTGGGCTGGGCACGCACCCCCGGCGGGTCCCCAGCACCCCCGCGCTCTCCTGCCTCCGTCCTCGGCTGGGGAGCATCATCTGCCCCCGCAGCACCCACGGCCCTCGCAGCCGGGTGTGTGGCACCTCCTCCGGGGAGAGTCCTTTTCACCCACATGGTGCCATTTCCCAGCCAGCTCCGCACCAGCAAACCCTCCCGCACCCGAGGATCCGCACGAGCGTCCCCCAGGTCATTTTTGCGCTGTGTGCCCATCTCCAATCGATCCCGCTCAGTCAGGGCGGCGAGAGAAGCGGGGGGGTCTAGGGGGCAGTTATCGGCTCTGCCGCGGTACCCGCACACAGGTGACGCCCACCCTGTCCCCCAGCCAAGAAACCAGCACCGGAAAGCTGGGCTTTGGACCCCCAGACTGCGTACGCCCCCGTTTCAGAGCTCGCTGCGCTCTCCCTCCTGGCCAGATGTCATTTGCAATGTATATTCCGGGCTGTGCTTTCATCTCGGTCCCTTTCGTATTTTGCCAGAATATTTCTCTGTGTAATTTCACCCAGGGGGAAACAGGCGTCTGAAATTCTGCTTTTAAAATTCCCTTTCCTCTGCATCCCCGGCTCTCTCCCGTGCTGGCTCTCTGCTCTGTGCCGGCACAGCCGCAACTGGCGGTAAATCTCTAAGCCAGCTCCCTTCTCCTTTGAAGTGCAACCGGCGCCGCTTGGATTCCCCGACTTTTTGCTCCTTTTATCTTCCCTCCCATTTCACTTGTGGATATTCAGATCCACAGATTACATTTGTCTTCCAAAATCGCTTTCTCAGTCGGTAGCTCCTTCCCCAGCTCGTTCTTACAGGGTTTGTTCAGTCGCTTCTGCAAAGCGTCCCGTTCCTGCTGGTCACGCCGGACCCCTGGATGGGGACCAGACCCCCACCCCAGTGCTGCGCCCCCCCCACCAAGCTGGGGGGACACGCCAGGACCACTCGCCATCCTTTTCCCTTCCAGCAGCACCCATCGGGGGCTTTTGGAGGGGCTGGGTGCCAAGGGGAGATCCAGCCCAGGGAACCTGGATGGATCCAGCCCTGGCCGCCAACATCAAAGGCAGACAATCAGGGCTCCACGACGCTTCCGGGGAAGCAGATGCTGCGGCGGATGCTTTCTGCTACCCGTGTCCCCCCGCCTCGCTCCTCCAGCTCCCTTTCATCTATAAAACCAGTGGCTGAATTAACTCCCCAGCAGGGACGTCGGGACAGGCTCCGCACGCCATGCCGGTCCGCGCTTGCCACGGTGGCCAGAGCTGGGGATAAGGAGGAAGAGGCCGGGGGGAAGCCATGCTCAGCCATGGGGTGGTGATGGGTCAGTCTCGCGGAGGGGACGGGGCGGTGCGGCCACCTCCCACCCCCGGGACCCCATCCCGCATCCCCCGGCGCAGGGCCGGGCTCTGTGGGTCAGACCGCCAAGGGAAGCCGCAGCGACAACCAGCCCAACGTTTCCGTCCATTTATCAAAGCTCCAGCAGTTCCTCTTTCAGGGTGAGCAAAACAATAAAACACATTGAGCATAGAAAGCAGCATCCAGAACACTGTATTAAATGCAAGGGGAAAATAAAAAGAGAGACCTGTTGGCTCATGCCATCTCTCATTCTATATCAAATGCCTCGGTCCCAGACTAATGGTGTTATGTAGACTGTTGGATTGGTTCTCTGCTTTACGGCACTGTACATCCACCCCTAATGCTGGGGATTTATGCTCCTCTGCTCAGCAATTACCTGCCGTATTGTCCTCGAACACCGCTCGCTGCATCGTGCCGCCATGCCCCAGGGTGTGAGAGAGACAGCAGGGGGAAAACCGGGAGAGGGGGAATCTGCCTCCCAGAGCCCAGCAAAACCCAGCCCCTGAAAGCATTTGCTCCTTGTCCTGAAATGGGAATTAAAGTCCAGCACCGGCGCATCCACTGGGGCTCCTTGTGTCCCCCCCGGCGCCCCACGCTGCCATGGAGCAGAGGGATGCTGGCTCGGGAGCGGGTTTATGGCCTGCAGGATGATTAGCAGGTGCGCAAAGGACAAATCCGTTCCTTCCTCAACACCTGACTGGCCTGAACGCCTCATCTGAACATTTACCGGCGGGCACAGGGCGCGATCTTCCGTAGGAACCGAGGTGCCGCGTGGCGCCGGGGGAGCAGACACACCGCCCGTAGCGCCGGCAGCGTTTTCTCACCCTGATACTCCACACCGCGCCGGTGTGGCGCCTGCGACTGCTGGCTGTCCCGGAGGCGCAATGATCCTTTTTGAACAGTGCTACCATAATCAAAGTTTTATATAAACCTTCCTAAAGAAGGGGAAGGGGGAGAGACTTCTTAGAAACCTGCTTACAGAGGGATGTCTGAGAAGGAGAAACGTCGCCCTCAGCAATCCCTGCTGGGCTCCCAGGCTCCCCCGCACCAGCGGCAGCATCCCCTGCCTGCACGGTGCCCCTGGAAAAGTCTACCGTGCCGGGTAAAAGCAGAACCAGGGAAAAATAGCAAAGAAGGGCTGCAAACCGAGGGGAGCAGACCCTCGGATCCGACGCGGAGCCAGGCGTGGGCAGGCTCTGTAAGCCTGCGCCGCAGCCGTGCCTGGATCCCGGAGAGGCAGTTTCAAAGGTGCCCATGCCATGGGGGGTGTCCTTGTCCTCCTCCACCAAACACGGAGAGCAGCACTCTTCCCAGGCCAAGGGTTGCTACAGCTGGAAAGGGCCATCGGCAGATCCATCCTGGGGACAGGCAGCACCTCACCCCTCCCGCAGGGTCCGTGTTGACAAACATCCCCCTGCCAGCACACGCTGCCGCCCGGGGGGGTCGGAAATCACAAGCTTTTAAGCGCAGGAGGAGGGATTTACGGCCCAGTGCTATTAGCGTTTGGCATGACTTCCCCACAGCACATGGCTCGGGCACCGGGAGATTTATGGGAGGTGAGGGTTAGGGGGGGTGGGGGGGACGACGGGACACGCGTAATCCCTAATAGCATGGCACTAATTCTCCACAGGCAGCAAGGGTGGCGCGATGGGCTCGAAGATAAGCAGATTATCTTGTCCTGCCTCGCAGAGGAGCACCGACCCCTGAGGCGCCGAGCCCAAGGATGAGGCTGAATCAACCTCTGGGAAGGGGGTTTGGTGGCGGAGGACAGAGGGTGCCGCTCGGCGGAGCTTCCCCAGCCCCTTCTCACCCAGCAGGACTCACGGGGGTCCCGCGAGGCAGACGGAGCTTCTCCTGCGGGACCATTTTGGGGAGATGCATCATGTCCACCGGCCTGAGAGAGGACGGAAAGCAATGCTGCAGGCAGACGCTCACCGCCAGCGCACGCCTGCCCTGGGAGCGAGCGGATTACACCAATCTAGGCAGACGGATGCTGGAAAACCAGACAGACAAGCGAGAAGAACTCCAAGACCCATCCTCGAACAAAGGAAGTCAGCCCCCTTGGCCAGAGAGTGCCGAATTACCTGCGATGACACCCCCTCCCTTCCAGGCAGCCTCCGGCTCCTTAGGAGCCATACATCATTATCAACCCAGGGAGACGGAACCATGCGGAGCCGCGAGATGGAGGAGACAGCGCCGGCGCGGCACAGGTTGTGCCGTGGCAGCGGGGGCCCAGCAGCCCCCCAGCACCCACCCGCGGGGGCTGCACCCCCGGGGAGAGATGCGGCATCATTTTTTCCCTCCTTTCCCTTTGCTTTCCATCATTCACCAAGGATTGCAGACACAAGTCCGAGGGAAGATGACCATGAGCGCCGCAGCGAGGGGGAGCAGAGCCCCGACTCCGCGTCCCCCCGTCCTGCACTGGCTCCCCCCTGCCCCATCGCCCCTCCGAAGTTCCAGGGTATTCCACCCCATCATCCAGGCGGGTCCATCACCTTCCTGATCCTCCATCGCTGCCAAGAGCTCCCCTATCGGTTTCCCAAGCCCCCCACGCGCCGAGGGGTTTTATTTGCTTCAGCTCGTACCTCTGCCCACCCGGGGCTGAGCTGGAGGAGGAAAACACCGGGCGGAGAAAAACCCAGGAGGTTTCTCAGTGCCACAGAGCACGTTTGTTACAGAGAAGACAGATATTTATTTATTTAAGCCTGTGACAATCCGAGTCAGCCTTATCTGACCGAAACACTTTGTTGATCAGAGTGAGAAAAGCATCCCGGGCAGCAGAGCCATCTCAGCGCGGCGTGGAGAGACGCCGGCGGACCCGCCGTGGCGTTCAGAGAGAGAAATCACCCGGGAGTTCAAAGACTGGGGAAGGAGACAGTCACCTTGGAAACCAGAGCCGCGCCAGGAGACCCGGCTGGTGCTGGCTACCCAGTCCCGGCAGGACCTAGCCCCGTCCCAGAGGCCGCTGGCTGCTCCCTTGGCAGTGTGACACCCAAGTGTCCCACCCAAGCCACAGGCAGGGCGAGGGATTTGTCCCTCCAGAACGGCTGCTCCACCGGGAGCAGCCTCAGGCTTCTGAGCCCAGTTTGATTTTGTGAAGTCGCTTTTATTCACGCGTGCGGGGAGGAAGGAAGGAATTCACCCAGCTGGATGGTGGTCCCTGGGTGCATTCCCATTGCCCCCCCTCCTTTTCCCTTAAACACCCGGACTGCAGCTCCGTCATCCCGTTCCACGAACAAAATGCCTTTTACAGGTGTTTTGCGGTGGTGCTGCCGTGCCCACAGCAGGGGTGTGCTCGGAGCTGCCCGCAATGCTGCAGAGAGGGCTCTGCAGCCCCCCGACGCCTGCAGTGGCGGAGCTGGGGGGACAGGACGCCGAGCACAAGGGTTCTGCAGGCTGCTGCCCGCGCCCGAGAGCCCCACAGCGAAAAATCAGCGCATCGCTAGCGACAGCCCAGCGCCACCTCCCCCAGCTGCCCAGCGACGTTACGCCGGGGCAACTTCGAGCCGCAGCGTTTGAAGTTATCTTTCTTTCCGGCGGTAACAGAAAGCACAACGCCGAGATGGAAGCGCTTCACGCGCCCAGCAGAACTCGCCTGCGGTGCACTCGCAAAGCATGGCTGGCGGCCGAGGCGGCACGAAGGCGCCCCTGAAACCCAGCAGCCCGGCCACCGCCGAGAGGATCACAGTCCCCGCAGGAAAGCGCCAGCTCGACGCCCCTCACCGGGCTGTCAGGGCTGTGAGCCCCCCGCTCAGCCATCAACGCCGCTCCCGGCATCGCCATTCAGCTTGTCCCTCGAAGTTTGGGGGCTTCTTTTTGCCCCCCAGCGAGCCGATAGGAATCATCTGCTGGCACAGAGCCCGAATGCTGCTGCTGCCTTTTCCACATACACACACAGAGAGAAAGAGAGAGATATATATATATTTATAAAATCCCCAACTTGGAATTGATGACGCCTGATATGAAGCAGTTTGTCACCTGCGCTTTTATGATTACAGCGACTGAGGGGGAAAAGATGTCCTTTCAGATAAGCATCGAAAGGGGGGGGAAAAAAGGAGCTTTCAAAGGGTCTTTGTTCTCTGGAAGTGCCCTGGCTCCCAAAGCCCGAGGATTTCTCAGAGGAGGGGGAGGAGGTAAGGATTTAAAAACAAAATACGTCCTCGTTTTCAAACTGTTTCATATTAGCAGTCATCAATTATGGAATTTGCCTCGACTAATGTTTCAGGCCATTATATCACCCTCGATGTTTGTAATTGGATCCTAAATTAGGATTAATTCTACGGGAAAAGCTTCAGAGCTACACAGGTGATTTCTCTCGCTGGAGCTCCGATGACGCCCTCATTACTAAAATAATCATCCGCTTCTTAATCTTTATACGGAGAAACTGAAGACCCGGAGGACCTTTCACGGCTCCCGCTGGGCTGTGTTTCAGGGAGGGGATGGAGGCCACGGGGCTCGGCGGGGATATTCGGAAGGTCCTACACCCCCAGGATGGAAAGGGCACTGTTGGCGTGAGGCTGGGACCGGGGACGCCCCTACACCACCCTGCTCCACGCAGCCCCTGCTCCCTCCAACACCCCGGGGCCCTCCCGATGGCCAGAGAGGGAGGTACTGTTATTTATTCAACAGCCGGGGTGTTTCTTAATAGAAATTTCATTAGGAGCGTTAGGTATAGACAGTCACCGGCCCAGAACCTACAAGTAATTATGTTTAATTATTGTGCCTGTATGTTTGGAATAACGATAGCTCCCCAGCACCGAGATTAAGGAGCGGAGTCAATTGGAACAGGAGCTATTTATATCATTTTCTTTTGCCTTAACAGCTTCCCCCTCCATTCTTAATTGGCTTTCGCATTTCTCAGCCATGGGTAAGAGCCGGCAAGAGACAGGGAGCCACGTCCAGCCCTGGCATAGCCTTTTCCCTGGGCGATTCACTCTCCCAAGCAGGGAAGAAGGGGTTAGGAAGTGTTTCCCTGGCAGAGGAGGATGCTCATCCATGGGGCAGGAGAGCAGTGGGAAGCCTGGCTGGGGCGGCACACCAGGCACATCACACCTCGGCTCTTCCCAGACCCCAACGCAGCCTCCTCGCACACCCTTCCCCAAAACACCAGCTGCCGAGCTCCACAGAGTGGCTCTGCGGATGCTCCGCTTCATCCTCAGAGAGCGGCGCCAGCCCCCCGCCAGCCCTGAGCAGGCAGGTCTCTGCCTTTTGTCTCCTGGCCCAGCAACCTGCCCCCCGCACGCCACTTTTACCCCGGCGAAGGGGATGCTGAGCCCCAGCGCAGCCCCTGCCAAGGGCACCTGCCTTCCCTCGCACCTCCCCAGCTGCACCAGCCAGCAGCCTGGAGGAATCCCAGCGTTTGGGAAGGAAAACAGAGCTACAGAGAGACAATGTTGAATGTAAATATCAGTTAAATATGCATTACCATATGCCTGCGCCTTCGCGGTCTGTTAGGAGGCAACACGAGCCAGTGAGAAGACGCAAGAGCAAAGAGCTGGAGGCTCAGAAATGCTTCCCTGCCAGCCTGGCACCCCCGGCCCACACCAGAGCCATCGCTGATGGAAATAAGTGGCTGGGGGTCTGCTCCGGCTCTTCTCCCCACTGAGGGCAGCCCCAGGGTGCGGCCAGGGATGCCCTTCCAGCGGGAAGGGGATGAAGCAGTTTCCCCACCGCCAACATGTGGGAAGGTGTGCTCCACCCGCAAGGGATGCGACTGCCATCCCCTCACAGGAGGGTGTCTAGCATCTATGATTTTATGTCCCCTCCACCCGCCAGGGGATGTCCCCAGCTGGGGCAGCGACAGCCCTGCCGGGGCGCAGGTCTGCGTGAGCGCAGAGCCCAGATGGCAACCGTGGCTGCCTGATTACACGTGCAGCCGATATTAGCCACAAATGTTTGATTCTCGCTGGAGCTGCAGAGGAGATCAGACGGGGAGGCGGCCCAGGGTGCGGGGATTAGGCAAATGGGATAATTTGTTAGCAGGCGGTGCTGCGTGAGCCCGTCTTTGCTTTGCACCGGGTCCCGCTGCCTCTCTGGTCCCCAGCTCGCAGCGCTTCGCATCCGCATCCAGCCCCCAGACACAGCCTCACCCCGCTTTGTGCACTCCGAGGGGGAAATCAGGACTCACTTTGCTCCCGGAAGAATGGTTTGGGGCAGGATGTTCACCCTCTCCCTCAAAAAGCAGCCAGCCCTGCACTGCTGTCCTCACTGCCGTCTCCCAGAGGGCTTTCGGGACAGCAGGGGACCAAGGTGGGGTCTGGGCATTCAGCATCCCTTTCAAAGGGAGAAGAGGACCCAAACCGAACCTTTTAAATCCCAAACCAGCTGCCCCACACCTACAAGACCAAGAAGGAAGGCCTGCTCCCAACCCACAGGAGTGCTGCCGGTACCCGCATCCTCGGGGCATGTCCCAGCCATGTGAGCAGCAATAAAAGTCTTTCCCCACAAAGGTTCCTGCGGCAGGAGCGTCCCTCTCCATTCAGGCTGGGTGGGCAGCTCATGAAGCCCGCAGGATTCACGGCGCGGGGAAGGACAGCCGCTCCCCCCGAGCCACCCAGCCTCATTAGGTGTGGACCTGGCCCCGACAGTGCCCCCAGTCCCAGAACGCAATTATCCGCTTGCTTAAATTCCAGCACGTTTTCAAGTGCTTTGGTTAATTGGAAATATATTAAACATGGGTTTATAAAAGTTAAACAGATACTTAGATACTTTGCAGAACTGCGGCGCAGGATGGGTGCATCCCTGGGCGATGGCAAAGCCCCGGCCCGTGGGGGGGGTCCATGGGTACCGCTCCCACCGAAGCGAGCTTCGGCCCCGTCTGCTGCCCGTCAGCGCAGTGTGAGCAAAGGGATAACGAAGGGTCGTTTAACTTCATTTCGCTATGAGTGCGCTATCATGGGATTTAACGGTGTTTTCCCAGGTGTCGGGGTGGAGCGGAGCAGCCGGAGCAGCCTCCTCCTCCCCAGTTTTGCAAAACCAGCCCATTTCAGGTTCTTTTCCCACCGGCTTTGTGTCCCAGGATACAGGACACAAAGCCTTCTCTGGTACTGAAGAACGTAACACCATCACCCCACCAGTGCGAGGACCACAGGGCAGGATGCTTGCAGGAGCTGGGACGGGCTCTGGGAGAGCTCATCATCCCTAAATCGGGCCGGGGGGAAGGCAAGTTACAAGGACAGAGCACTAGCCTCCAAAGCCACCTGAACCTGAAGTCGGAAGCGAAGCACGTTTGGCCGGTGGTGGGTTCTCCCAAGCAGCATCCAGCCCCACAGCTGGAGCAGCGGGCACTGCTCTGCCCCACAGGGCAGCCCCACAGGACCAGAGCCGTCCCTCCGGCCCCACGGCACCTCTCAGCAACACTCAGCTCTTCTTGGATACAGGCAATGGGTTTCTAAAAGAGCCCAGCATTTCTCCAAAAGCCTACCGAGCGGTTGCATTGGTGGCTGCGTCCTAATGACATGCCCTTCGGTCCCCCCACCGAAAATGTGTGCAGGACCCACATCCCTCCCCACAAGTGCCCTCCGCTGCCGCACAGCCGGGCTGAAAGGACAGTGCTGCCGCCAGCCTCGTGCCTTTGCGGTCTGCAAACACTTTGTCAGGTTATACAAATAAACCCTTCCTGACTCACTCTTGAGCGAAGGGCTTTTAAGAGGTGATGGTGAGCAGGGAGAAAAAAAAACACAACCAAACCCAAAAGATAGACTGCAGCGGCCGCTTTACACCTCTCCCCAGGGAGGGTCATCCTTAGAGAAGCTGTTCCAGGAAAGCGAATTGACAGGCAATTACCAGCATGTCCAAAGAAGTCAGGTCCAGCGCGTCCCCGAGGCTCAGCAGCCAGGAGCAGACATCACTGGGATACAGACAGGGATTCACGGGGACCATGTTCCGCTGCCCGGGAGCTCTCAGCCCTGGCTCTCACCGAGGTGACAGGCCAGCTCCCCCTCCGCCCCCGACAGGCGCCTGGGATCGATACCCGCCTGGAGCCGAGCCCGGCGCGCTGGCTGCCAGTCACACCATTCCATCTTCAACCACGAGAGATGCCCTTAAGGCCCCCAGGGGGATCGATGCGCCGGCTCCCAAGCTCCAGGGGGGACAGAGGATGTGCCCCCCATGCACCCTACCGTGCTCCTGCCTCTAAAACCAGTGCCGAGCCCGGGGAAGCTGCGTTAGCATCTGCCAGGGTGGTGGGCACAACCCCTGCGTCCTTCAAGGGACACCCAAAGTGGGGCACGAACCACAAAGTCCCTTGACCGGGCACGCCGGCGAGGGACGGGCTGGCCCAGAGCGCGTCCATGGGCGAGAAACAAGGCTTTTCCGGCTGGAGAGAGGCGCAGCGTTTGACCTGGCTTTGTTCTGCTTCTCTTTGCAACTCTCCGCCGGTTTTGGCCACTCTCCAGTTTTGGCCGGCCATTTTTCAGCTCTCCTCTCCGGCGGCGTGCCGAGGGCAGCCCGGCGGCGGCTCCGCAGTCGCACCCCTCGCCCGCAGACCGGGGCGCCGCACGGGGCTGCCGGGGGGTCCGGCAGGACGGCGGGGAGCCTGTCGCACCCCAGCGCCGTCTCCCCTCGCACCCTTCGGCGGGGACGCAGCCAAACTCTAATTGCGATTTCCATTCTGGAGGCTGCGCTCCGCAGGCAAAATAGGTTCTGTCTATATAATGAGTCACTCCTGAATATCAATCTGCGCAGGATAAAATGGAGACAATAGCTGCTTACATGCATAGTGAGTTAATTATGAGCATCTGCTATTAATCTTGCTATCAGACTGCTAATTGCTGCTTCTCCCCCACGAAGGCGAGCTGGAGGTGAAGCCGTTCGGCCGCCCTTCCCCGAGCCCCGGCTCCCTCCCCACAGGAGCTCGGGGCTCGTGGCCCCGCTGCTCGGAAAGCGTTCCCAGGGCTGCACCCACGCCTGCCCACGCACGCTCCGGCCTCCTGGGACCCTTGGAGGAACACACAACAATGGATTGTCCTTCAGACAATTATTCTCTCACCCAGGTGGGAAGGGGAACAGGGGAAAACAAGGAAACCCGAGGGCTGAAATATAAAGAGATGTAATAGGATAAGACTAGATAATTAGCATTAATAACAGTAAAGAACCAATACCGATCCCAATACCAATACGAAACACACAAGGATCACACCCAGCCCTTTCCATCCAAGGGAGCCGTTTCCCCCCGCAGGGACAGCCCGTGTGGGACCCTGCGAGCGCTCGGCTGCAGGAGGAAGGGAAGGGCTCCGGGCTCCGGCACCAGGGTGAGGAGTGCTCAGGGTGGCAGCCAGCACAGGCGAGAGAGAGAGAAACTCCTCAGCAAATTCCTGATTTATACTGACTGTGCTGTTCAGGGTGGGAAATAACCCTGTCGGCAGCTTGGGGCAAGTGCCCGGGTCTCGCTCCTCCTCATCCCTGGCACTCCGTGAGATTGAAAACACCGAGACCTTGCAACCCACACACCAGAGCGGGCTATAAAGGAAATATTTTCCCAAATTCAGACACTAGAGTCTGCAAGTGGCTCTCCCAAGCCTTAGAAGAGAAATTATCCTGTGTCCCCCAAACCGGGACACCTCCTCATCACCTACTGGCGAGACCAAAGAGGAGCAGAGCCCGGGAGAACTCAGCCCGGAGGAGGACCAGCAAGAGGAGAGCCTGCTCCCGGGCTCAAGGGACGTCCCCATCAGACCAAACGCGGTCCCTCCCCATGGCGGCCGCGGGCCAGGGGTGCACAGCAGGGGAAGGACAGCCGACGGGTGCCAGGCTGGAGGCAGAGCCCCCGGGAAGGCGGGTGGCAGGTCCCCCGGGAAGGCGGGTGGCAGATCCCTCGGGAAGGCGGGTGGCAGGTCCCTCGGGAGAGGCAGCCACCTCCGCCCGGCCCCTGTCAGGCAGCTGCCGCCGGAGATTGAAGCCGGGCAGGGGGAGGCGGGATGCGGGAGAGCTGTCGAGGCGCGCTCTCGCAGGGGAGGACTTGACATCTCGCGCGTAATGAGGAAAGAAATTGCATGAGGAGCGTTTGGGGAAGATGACAGCGGATCAGAAATGCCTCCTTCTCCCACGGATTTATTTTGTCAACCAGTCACTCAGGGAAGGGAGGAAGGCAGTGTCAGCAGCCGGGGCGCGGGCAGGATGAGGAGCCCAGGCCCTTTGATCCGGGGGGCGCTCGGCAATTGCTTTAGACAAACTCCTGGTGATGGGCTAACAGGGGAGCCGCAGCACACCTCCATGAGCTGCCTGGCAAGGCGGCTGTCTCTCATTACGGAGCTGCCCTGCCTCCCCCCAGCACAGGAAGGCACTGCTTAGGGAAGGTGCTGCAGCCTGAAGGGATGGGGACGGGCAGGAGGGGGGCACTGACCCCCAGCTCTCCATCCCACCTCCCCAGGGCCAGGCAGGAGGCAGCCAAGGCCCCTTTTAGCCTTTACACAGCTTTTCTCTGCCGAGGAAGAGGCTGGGGAAGCTCAAACACCAGTTCCTGGAAAAGGGATGCTGAGCACCTCATCAGCATGTGAATAAATGGGAGATTAAATCTCAGCCCTGGATATTCACCGTGGGATGTAGGAAATGTTTGCTCCCGTGTTCTGAAAAGCCTGAGAAGAACAACAAACCCGCAGCCGCCCCCCTGGGACACGGCTGTCCCAGTGTCCCCCACCGGCGGCGGTGGGAGGCCAGGTCTGAGCAGGGTTTGTGCTCCTGGCCCCCAGCAGCCCGGCTATTTTCCAGCCCGAACCCCCGAGTGCCCTGCCTGGCGTAATCTGCAGAACACATACAACCTGTACAACAAATAAACAAACTGACAAACTCCTGTGTGTGTTTAGTTTGAGTTCGTTTCCTTTTCCTTTTCCATCTGCCTGAAGTCTAAGCCTCTGGGTGCCCGTGAAAGGCTGTGGTCCCCCTTCCCAGCACATGCACAAGAGCCGCTGCCAGGGCTCCTGTAGCGGCTCCCGTGCATCCGTGCTGGCTTTGCCGGTCAAGCGGCCACGGCCGTGCCCAAGCCCTCCTCAACCACGAGCCTCGAGACCCCAGCCCAGGGAGCCAGGGCACCAGCAGGGAAGTTTTGTCACTGGAAAGCGGAGGTCCAGGTGCCCTCTGGCCTGAGTTATCCAGGCGGCGGTGCCTGCTCCATCCCTCGCCACCGGCGCTCCATTCCCCCTCCCGCATCCCACTCTCCCCCAGGGCAGAGCTCCACTGGAGCCAGCAAGCAGCATCAGAAAAGGCAGGGAGTTTCGAGTATTGTGAGACGCGTAGAAACCTTCCGCATCGATTTCCCCGTCTCAGGAAGCAGATGCAGGAATTAGACTCTCCTCTCCACGACGTGGCAAGGCTGCTCTGCGCGCAGCCTCCCAGCCCTGTTCACATGGGGGATGCCAGCGCAGCCTCATCCACATGCACGGCAAACAGCCCAGCTGTATGACCGCAGAAACCTCCCCAAGAATCTGGCATCAGGACGCCATACACATAATATATAACAAGCATGTTTATCAGACGATAACACATCGCAGCTGCTGTTAAACGCGCGCGCAAGCCTTGAACTGCACGGAAACTTCATGTATTATTTAAAATACTTTCCCAGGAATCCTGTCAAATCAAAACCAGCTACTGCGCCCACGAGGACCGTGGCGGGGGTACCGCGGCGATGTCTCCCGACCATAACGCCTGCCGCCGGCACGCTGCCTGCGGCCCCGAGCCCCTGCCCCCCTTGGGAGCTCCTCCTGCCCCCGTGTCTCGCGGGTGCGTGGCGTTGTATGCGGGACAGCGAGTACGCGACGTGGAGTCGCCCCCCAAGAGAGGGCTGCGACACCGAGCGCCCAACAGCACCAGCAATCAAATGCAAGACCTTTTTTTTTTAAAAAAGGAAGTTAAACCGAACTTCCCCGAAGCCCCTAAAATCAACATGCTGCTCCGTAAGGGGCTGCAGGAGGAGGTCCCTCTGTTCCCCTTCCATTTCGGAAGCCCAGAGCTTCTGAAAGAGGCTTGCGGACAGACTCGGGCGCAAGTCCAGCCCTGGCCACTGCTGGCCACGGGAGGATGCCCAGGGCTCCAGCAAGCCCCCAGTCGCACACCGGAGAAGACGGGCAGTAACACGCTGGGGATGGAGACCGGCAACCGGCCAGCCTGGATCAAGCCCCCAGCCCCACTGCTGGCCATCCCAGCCTGTGTTAGTGTGTCCCCTGCAGTACGGGCTCCGCTTCCCAGTGGGAAAGGGGCCTCCCTGGTCCCGAGGAACTCTGCTCCTGAACCATGGACACTGTCCATGAGAAGTCTCCTCCACTGGCTTGTCCCCGTGGGGCAAATTTACTTTCTTACCGCCTGAAGGATTACTTCTACTGATTCCGCTCCTTCCTCCAGGGAATTGTGCCAGGTTTGAGACACTCCAAAGTCTTGAAAGCTTCAAGAAACACCACAGACCCCTTGTAAAAACCCATGCTCTTCACCTCCCTGCATCTCCCTCTGCCTGTGCAATAACCCCCCCACCTCGAGTGACCTCCAGATGCTCTACGTACGCTCAGCTCCAGAGCGGCCAAACCAGCCCCGTCTCCAGCCGCTTCTGCCTCATCCCTTGCATGAAAATCCCGCGGCCGCGGTGCTACCCCCTCCCGCGGGCAGGGCATCTCTCCGCCTGCCCCGAAGAAATGAGGATTTAGCACCAGCTCCTCCCAGACAGCTGCAGCAGGCACGGTGTGCGGTATCGATCCCTGCTAACGCGAGCAGCCCGGGCAACCGTGTTTGCTCAGAGCTGCTATAATTCGGAGATTACGCTTTAATGAACCGATGATGTATGTTTCAATATACGGAACAAGAAAAGCAAGGGAGACTTCAGACAGGCAAATAGGAAGCATAACATGGACATCCACCAGCCTCAGCTCCCCCAGCGGAAGGGCAGGCCACGGCGGACGTGAAGTCCCAGCATCCAAGTTTGTCACCCAAAGTGGGAGACCCCTCCAGGCATGAGCCCTCGTCCGCGGGGGGAAGGGGTCTGGCCAGGAGATGCTCAGCAGATCGATGGGACAGGGTGCACGGCCACCCTCTCCCTCGAGAGCCGATGGCCAGAGAGCCCGCAGGGCAGAGATGGCAAGCGAAGGACCTCGGAGGGCAGCAGCCCACCCAGCCACGGTCAGGAAAGCCGATCTGCCCTGAAAATCGCACCAGGACGGGAGAGACTGCCACGGAGGGGAGCAGCTCCAAGGGAAGCATCTGTCCACCGCCAGGCAGCTCGGCAGCCCCTTCCCCTTGGATGTTGCCTGCCCACGCCGGGTTTCTCTCTGGATTTTAGGGCTGGAGCAGCCCCATACGGTCGAGCTCAGTAGGGGAGCAAAAGACAAATGGTTTAATATGTGCTAAATCCAGGCTCCAGCTTCCACACTTACTTTTTTCTTCTCTCTTCTCAATATTTCACACCGCTCCAGATAAGAATGAATGCAATACTGTTATTAAAATCTTCCTCTATATTATACGCAGAGGTCGATGTGGTTTGCCCCGCTATCTGCATTTTTAGAGGTATTTCAAATACAGGCTTTCTTTTTCACAGGGAAAATAAAATAATCCATCCTCAGCTGCAACCGCGACGGAGGCTGCTGCCAGGGCCAGGCAGGAGGGAAGGATTTCTCATCCAGGCTGCATCTCTGCTCCCCATCTTTGCTTTCCCACCCGCGGACAGGAGCGATGGACCTCGAGCACTTCCCAGGAGTGGTGAGGGTCTGTTCGCCCCCGCCGGCCCCTTATTCCTGCCTTTGCTGCAGCATCAGGAACCGATCTCAGAGGCCTTTTCCCACAAAACCCCCCCTTTCCCCAGGATGCTGCACAAGAGCACTGGGAAAGGCTGCGAGCATCAAGGTTCATCGTCCCGCCGCCCCCGGGATGCTGCTGGGACGGGATGTCAGTGCCCGAGCAGGACTCCCATCCAGCCTGGCCGCCTGCTCTGGCATTTCCCATTCATACGCTTGCAGACAGCCTGGGAAAAGCAGCCGAGGGACTTCTCTTTTTTTAAGGGGTTTGGGATAAGAAAAACTGCCATAAATTTATTTACTTAAAGGATTTCTCACCAGAAAACAGCCCCTCGAGACTCCCATTTTCCGAGAGTGAATCTCTCACCTAATCACAAAGTGCTGCTATTTACTGTATCTGCTATCAAGGCAGGCAGTCTCTGTCCCGCCTTTCCTAACATCTATTTACCAAATCCATTTGCAAGTCTAAAATTTAATCAGCCAGGTTTCATCTTAGAGGCATTAACATTCAAATGGGACTCACTCCCAGAGACAGAGCCAGAGTAAACCCACAGTTCGGGGGGAGCCGGCGCATTAA
The DNA here is from genome assembly GCA_013400135.1 of Rhinoptilus africanus. Classification (NCBI taxonomy): domain Eukaryota; kingdom Metazoa; phylum Chordata; class Aves; order Charadriiformes; family Glareolidae; genus Rhinoptilus; species Rhinoptilus africanus. Next base: position 54,506 of record VXBO01000012.1, on the reverse strand, counting down.
TAACAGGCGCCTGCGAGCGGGGCAGCTCCCGAGCTGGGTATTCAGCCAGTTATTCACAGGATAGTCACAAGCGAAGCCTCTACGGGCACCCTGGAACCAGGCTATGGTGGCCACGGAGGGGTGGCAAGGGGCAGGACCACGTTATCCTGACGGGCAACACAGCATCATTCCAAGGCTCCTGCACGAGGGACCCCAGCAAGAGGTAGATGACAATTAAAGCGGTGATGCACACACTCTCTCAGCCTCTCCTTCCAGAAAAAAAACCCCAACCAAACAAAACCAGCATTGCTTTGCAATAACACACCCCCTCCCCAAAATGCCAAGGAAAGGCACTCAAAGGGGATAAAAAGGAATAATCCTCAAGTACATCGCTGCGCTGCGCGCGCCTCATGGGAAGGATTCATTAGCTAACGCTCATAAAGCGTGGGTTATGGCCTGCCCTTCTCGTCGCAACGGATGGGAGGTGCGCGCTCGACCTGGGAGGGAGCAGGAGAGCGCTGCTGACAGAAGCCAGCAGTATTTTATACACAGCACATTAACGGGCCCCGAAAAGCTACCAGGCTGCCTGCAGGAGGGATGGAGACTGCCTTAACTCCCAGGAACACACAGCTAACACCGAGCAAAAGTTAGCAGCTCCATCAAAACCAGGGGGACAGCACCTTTTGTGGAATTTCACAGGATTTTGGCATGCAGGAAGCTGCCCTGCAAACAGCCCCAGTGGGTGCCTCAGCTTGGCTGGGCACGGAGTGATGCTCTGCACAGCCCTCGTCCCCACGCACCCGCTGTGGCTCTGTACCGCCTTCCCTGGGGACCAGCATCGGTCCCTGGGGACCAGCATCCCCGCCCTGGGGACCAGCATCCCCCCTCCTGCAAGGACCAGCAGCGACTTTCAGGCCAGCTTAACTTTTTCCACTTATACCCAGCATCATTTTGCTAATTCCCTCAGTCCTTCTCGGAGAGGAGCGCTTTAGCCAGGCTGCCCCGTGTGCCACGGGGAATCTGAGATCATTAATTGCCATTTCCCCTTGCCTACGCCTGGCCGGGGCCCGCGGCACTGTAATGAAGCGCCTGCTCCAGCCGATCTATCTAGGACGTCAGGCATCATGGGGGCTTCTTCCATTATCCTCACCTCTCACCGTCTGCAGCGCTGACAGATTTAAATTATTTGCACCACTTTCTTGCGTATTTCATTAGACTTGCTCCAGTGCCTCTGGGTGGCACCTCCAGCAGAGCCAGCAGCGCTCAGGACGGCGGGGCCGAGGCTGCCGAGCGGTGCCTGGGCTCTGCCCCGTGCCCCAGGATGCTCAGAGCCAGCAGCCGGGCTGGGGAGCCTGCACACGGGCAATGAAATACGAGGCTCTTGGAAAGATCAAGAATGAGCAAAGGTGACGTGATGGTTCCTCTCTGCTCCGGCTCAGACAGGGCCAGCGCGTGCCCAGGTCCGCGAGGAGGGATGCTCCCTCCAAGGCTGCTGGGTACCAGCCCAGCAACAGCCTCTCCCCTCTGGAAACAACCTTTGCTGCGCTTTATTACAGGCCATAAAAAGAAAGAGAGTGAGTGTGAGTGAAGAAAGGAGAGAGACATTATGTGTCTCACCGTGATAGCCTGCGATGTCTTCGACTCCAATAAATAAATAAAGGAAGAAATATTCCCCCGGGTCCCTCTGACATATCTAATTGATATCACTAGGGATCTTCCATGAAGCAAACAGGAATCTAATCTATTGCCTCGTACAGGCAAATGGAAGCAGCGGGGTGGCTGCCACCGAGCCTCCAGCTCCTGACAGGGACGCGCCTAATGGAAGTGGAAACCGATTAGGGGCAGCCTGGTACCCAAACAACAAACAGGGGCCCAGAGAGACAGTTGCTGCACCGGCGGCAGAGGGGAACTCCCCTGCTTTTCCCACCCGCTCAAAAGCCCCGCTTTCCTCCAGGAGAATTTGGCGGCTGCGATGCAAACGCACCGGTGCGTGCCCAAATGCGCCGGCATTCCCGGGAGGACATCAGCCCTGCACCCAGGTCCCACCTCGGTGGCGCCGGTGGGATGCCGGGAGCAGCTGCCGCAGCACCGGGCAGGAAGCAGCAGCCGCAGGCTCTGCCCCAGCCAAGCGGCTCCAGCAAGGAGCACCCAAACCCACGGGAAAAGTGCCGTTTTCCAGAGATTCCCAGGGAATGGGGATGGAAATGCAGGGGCTGGAGAGGAGGTGGTAAGGTGCTGGAATTCTCCAGCTGCCCCTCCTCCCTGGAAAGCGGCAGCATCGCCGGAGCAGAGGGGCTTTGCGGCAGGCTGGCTCTCGCCCGGCACGTGCGAGGAGCTCTGCCTCTGCGGAGATGCCCTCAGCGACGTCGGCCACCACCTCCCACCTTCCCTGTTTAATTAACTCCCTCCCGATGCAGGTAATGGAGCTCTGGAGCTCTTAAACAAAGATTTAATCAGCCCAGGCTCTGCACTCGCAGCAACCACCTCCCTTTGTTAGATTGGTGTGAAATCCGGGGCACGGCAAGCCCCTGACAACGTCCTCACTGCTAATAGCTGCCAGCATCCTGCGTGTCCCTGGACAGTCTGGCACCGAGTCCTCCGGAGCCTCTGCTCCGCGCATCAAAGAGTCGCCCAGGCCATTGATTTTTAGCGTCACGCAAATGGAGTCAGCGGGGAGCTGGCAGCTCCGGTGCATTATTATTTAGGATGGATAAACTCTTACCCCGACTCCGCAGCACCTCGCCGGGAGCAAGGGAAGGTTTCTGATTTATCGTGATTGTTTTCAGTCCCGCGGAGGAGCCACAGCAGAAAGCGGAGGGGAGGGGAAGCGGGCGAAACCCCTTCCATCACCAGGCCCTCGCGGAATACGGGCGCTCCAGCCCCTGCTCCCCTCCAAAGGGCGGAATTTCTGACCTCCATCACTGCCTTTGCAGGGAATGCAGAAACCATCAGAGCTGGGCACCAAGGGAATGCCTGACAAACGGCCCCTGCAGCGCGTGCGATAGCGCAGAGCCCCGCAAAGCCCCCCGTCCTCGCACCCAGGCACCCCTCACCGGGCACGCGCCGGCCCCGGCACACCGACGGTGCCAGCAGACGGCACGGGCTGCAGCGAGAGGCCCTGCCGGGTTAGCGAGCCACCTCCTTCGGCAGCGGCCGATGAACAAGACAGTGATGCATCGGCAGCAAGAAGACATCCAAAGCCACCCCACCCGCCCCGGCTCCCTCTGCCCCCGTCAGCGGCTCCTTCCCGACCCGAAGCGAATTGCAGATAGATTGGCTCCCGGTAAATGGCAATAGCTTTGCAGAATGCCATCTTAATAAGTGCATCTCCCAGCCAGGGGTGAGAAGCGGCAGCTGAAGCACTGGCGTGGATGTCAAGTTACAAATGAGACATCCAACTGCTTCATTTATTAGAGGGAATCAATTCGACTTTTCATATTCACCAGGAGTTTCAGGCAGGAAGGACCCCATCAGCAGCCTGCACTCAACCCCTCGCGCTTCAGCTCGATGCGGCGCTCGGGGGGCACGGAGGGAATGAAAAATCTCTCGCCGCAGAGCATCACTGGAAATCACCAGAGCTTTCTCCAAGGCCGGGAAGGGGAACAAGGAGGAGAGCTCGGCGGAGGGGCCGGCTCCTTCCTCCCCATCACCCCGGCTCTGCGGGGGGCAGCTCCCGCAGCCTCCAGGGAAGGATACGTGTCCCAGCCCAGCAAATGGCATGCTGGACACCGAAAACAGAGAACGGAATATTTAAAAATATAGAAACCACAGAGATGTCCCAAATTCCTCCTCTGGCAGGCCCAGCAGGCAGGCCAGCGACTGAGGCAGCAGCAGCGNGCAGCTCCCGCAGCCTCCAGGGAATCACAGCCTGAAGATGGGCTGTTTTCCAGGAGCACGGTTAGGATAGGTGTCCCAGCCCATCAAATGGCATGTTGGACACCAAAAACACAGAACGGAATATTTAAAAATATAGAAACCACAGAGATGTCCCAAATTCCTCCTCTGGCAGGCCCAGCAGGCAGGCCAGCGACTGAGGCAGCAGCAGCGTGGAGGGAGGGAGCCCGCCAGCCCCCGCACAGCCCGCGTGTGCCTCTCGGCACGCCAGCATCCCTTGGAGCGTGGCACAGCCCGGTCCCGCGCCGTGCGGGGCCTCCTTAGGCTAAAAGGGGTGAAGGGAGAGGGGTGCCGGCTCCGGGGGGCTCCGGCTCTGCCCTTTAGACAACATTAACGCGTTGTGTGCGTGTGCGTGCAGGAGGTTTAATCCTCCAAGAGCCGTAATTGCCACCGTACAAAAATATTACAGGTCACTGGAAGCAATTTAATGATAATAAAATTTTTTTTAAAAAAAAAAAAAAAAAACAGGAAATGAAGCAGCTGCCATCCTTGATTTTCAGGCTGCTTTATCATGCAAAAACCCCCTGTTCATTTCCCCACAGACAATTAACGTATCGCAACCGCAAGAAAAAGCCCCCCTCATCCTCCCCTGCACCCTGCGCTTGCTGGCGTGGGGGCAAGGACCGCTGCTGAGCCGGAGGGAGCAGGATGTGACCCCAGCTCCAAGCATACAGCTATGGGCAAAACAGCCCTTTTCCAAGGCACAGGGAACCCCGAATCGCTGGGATAAGTGCACTGACGGCGGCGCAGATGCCCTGGAAAGGGGCACGCCTGTCCCAGCCCCCCGGTTTCCTGCGTCTCTGGTCTGGTGGCACCAGAAGGGACAGCTTTTCCCACCGTCACCCTGCCCAGGGAGCACCCCGGGCACGGGGAGACACCGAGGGGATGCTCACAGCCAACCCTCCCCCTCTCCAGCCGGCTCCTGGCACCCCCACATCGCGTTTCCCAGGCAGACGCCCGGCTGCCCCCCACCCCCTGCCTCCCCCACGGGGAATCATCACTTTAAAGTGCCCCCAAAGCCAACACGCC
>VXBO01000012.1:23623-39379 GCA_013400135.1 Rhinoptilus africanus | reverse complement strand
GAGTTTCCGCAGCCGCAGAGCACCTCCTGCCATGGCCAGCAGCCCCGAGCAGGGAGGGGGCCACCCCTATTTGAAGGCTCCTGATTTGCCCAATTACCCCGCAGCAGCCCGGGTGCTAACGAGCAGAGCCGGGGCAGGTGGGCAGCAGGGCTGGCTCCCACCTGAGGGCTTCCCCCCCTCCCCGGGGAGAGGATTGGATCCGCATGCACAGGCGCAGCAAAGTGGGAAAGAGGGCTCCAAACTAATTAGCACGTGCACGGCCACTCATTACTATTATGACTCTGACATTATTAATTTCCCCACTTCTCATCTGCAGCTTTTCAGTCGCCTCATTCCGATCTGCTTTAGCGTCGGGAGGTGGAAATTAAACCCTAGCACTTATCCCGGAGTCACGCAGCCCTTTCCCTCCTCCTCCCGCTCCATCGCGCCCAGTTCCAGTGTGCCAGGGGCTCCCAGTGCTCCCAGTCTGGGTCGGAGCTGGCAGAGCACGTGCACAGCCACTCATTACTATGATTACTACGGTTATGGTTCACCCCGTAAATCAGGGTCTTGCTAACAGCAGCAGCACGGCGTGGGGAAGCATCCCCGTCCTCCGTACGGAGCCGGCGCACGCACCAGCGCGCACAGGGCAGCAGCCAAGCAGGGAAAAAGGATACAGCGGCTGAGAGATATTTGTTGGGAGTCATTAGCTACTCTCTGCGATCAATCTATTACCATAAACTTAAGCTTCCATATTCTTTCATTTTAAATGAATTTTCACATCGTATTTCCAAATGAGCTCTGCCTCCAGTCAGCTCCCATTTATCTAATAATGCTATGCAAATATTTTGTTATATTTCAATGAAATATGTCGAAAACTATTACCCAGCGCATTATCTCAGCATCAGCAGGGAGGCTCCGGTCCCTGCCACCGGCAGCCTGTCACTCATCCTGCCCCGAGCCAAGGGAGGATGAGGAGCCCCCACCCCGCTGCCACCCGGCGTGAAGGTCACCCGAGGCCGGCAGCGCTGTCCCGGGGTGGCGGGGGGTCCGCAGAGGGGGGGAAGATGCCAGCAGTGCCATTAAGCAGGAGTGAGACGTGCCAGAGGGGGCTGCCATCCCGGCTGCGCCCGAGCTCCCGCGGCTCCATGGGGCAGCAGCAGCCCCCTCGGAGCTGCCCCACAGCGCATTGCCCAGGCTGGTTTTGCTGGGCAAGAAGGGACGTCGAAATGGCACCCTGGGGTCCGCGGCCGCTCCGTGGGAACAGCATTGCCAGTCCCCCCCTCAGCCTCCCCCTTCCTCCGACAGCAGCCCTCTCCGCAGGGGCCGCGGGGCTCCGGCCATGGGGCTCTCAGCGCGGCTGCACCGCGTTTTATCCGGTAGCCCCCACGCTGGGCTGGAATGGCAAGCTGCTTTTTCCCTTTCCTGCCCCAAGTACCGATTTGTGGGAGCGGGGCAGCTTCAGGCCGGGAGCAAGGCGCTTGTCTCTCGCAAACCACAGGGCTGGGGGGTCTCTGTCGACAGCCGGCCGTTGGGCTCCAGCGGGCACTGCTGTGGCACCGGTGCCGTATGGCTTCGGTTCTCCCCCCTCCCCTCCACTTGTTATTGCCAAAGGACACGATGTGTCATCCCCCCCCTCCCCGCCCCGAGCCCCCTCTCCTGATCTCAGAACCTGGCTTTATAGATTTTTTTTTTTTTAAATCACTTTTGTATTTTTAATTGGTATTCTGCAAACTCAGAGCCTTCCCTAAGGAGCTAGGATGTTTGTCTTCAAAAAGCCTTTTTTTCTCTTCCCGACAATTTTGTGAAAGTACGAATTTTTTGAAGCACAGATTTTCCTGGCACAGAGGGAGGAGCTGCCATGTGCCCCCACGCCACCCCCCCGCAGCCCAGGCTGCGTCCCCCGGGTCCCAGCAGGAGCGTGAGGGGGGAGGAGGAGCAGCCTGGCGATGTGCATCCCTGCCGGCAGCGGCACCCCCGCCCCGGGAGCGGGGTCCAGACCCCAGCCCCGCCGCCGTCCAGCGAGCGGCCGCAGCACCCCCCCGCTCACACCCCCCTGCACTGCCACCAAATTAAATAACGGCAACTCCCGTTTTATTTTCCATCTGACAGTAACGTATTGCAAATGCAGCCGGTTTTGACATCCTAATATTCAGGCTTGTATCCCTTGGGATAAACACGTCATCCGTTATCTGAGCAAGCGATTTGTACCGGGACAGGGGGGAGCAGGCAAACGGAGCGGACGGAGCATCTCATGGGGGCTGCCGAGGGCTGGGTGGCAACCTGTCCTCACCCCGCTGGGGAAGGACGTCCCTGCGCCCCGAGCGTGGGGTTAAACGGCTCTTATCGCCGACGCCGCAGGTCGCATCCTTGCCAGGGTGGACAGGGTAAGGCCGAGAGTCCGGCGGGTGCAGGCGCGGCGATTAGCAGGGCGATGGCCGGGCTCTGGCTTTTCTCCTGCCTCCAGCCCTGCCTGGCTGCGTTTCACCCGCCGGGGGAAGCGGCGGCACATTTGGGGTGTCCACGCAGAGCCCCGCGACGGCGAGCCCATGCCATGCGCCCCGGCGTCACCCCGTCCCGCCGCCCGAGGGACCCCGCTTGCATTTCACGGGCTCATGCCACCAGGCTCATTTTGTGAGGCGGGATCTCAAATGGCTAATTTCCTTTTCGTGATGAGTAAATTAGTGGAATCTCTGATCTGTTTTTCAGGCACTTCTACTAATAAAAGGCGGAGCGGTGGCTAAATCCATTGTGAAGCCTTGTGGCCCATGGCCTTAGAGGCGTGGGAAAACGACAGGCGTGGGAGCTGGGAAAGCAGCGGTATCCCTCTGCCGGCTCCAACGGAGTCTGCTCGGAGCTGGGAGCCTCCAGGAGAGGATGGCTCATAAGCGGTCCCGCCTGCATCATCCCAGCTGCATCCCAGACACGCAGCAGCGTTTCCTTGCGTTATCCATGAGGACGTGCTCAGCCCGCCTGTCCCGCTCACCATCCCCAGGAAAAGGATGGAGATGCCAAGTTTAACTCCCCCACGGAGACTCCGGGCCGTAGCCGGGGAGTGAGAGGTGGTGTGCCAGGGTGCTGCTCGGCGGCTGCCGTTGAGCACAAGGCGCTGCCTTCGGGAAGGCACCGAGCTGCCCGTTCAGTCCCCGATTGCTGGGAATTTTAGCCGTGGCTTTTCCTGTGCATGTTGCTTTTTAGACCTTAATACCGGCTCTATCCACTTGCCACTGCTTCCCATGGAAAGGTTCACGCGGCTTAGGCTGTATCAGACAATCCATTGATTATTTTGCTATACGGCTAAGGAATAAAAGTGGCGGAGCTTTACCAGCAATCCTTTGAGCAAGCAAGACGCAACGGCGGCTGGTGGCTGAGTGCAGAGCAAACGCAGGCTTTCCTGCTTCTCTTCCCAGCACCGCTCTCCTGCTCTTGCTCCACAGAGAAAATTGATTGCGGGATGTTATTTAATCAAAGGCAGGAGCCGATCCCCGACTATCCGCCCTCCCCCCGCATCTGGCAGCCCAGCTCCCACCAGCTCAAATCCAGGTCTCCCGTGATGGGGACGGACCCTCCCGTTCCGGCTCCCGTACCACCCGGACCGTCCGCGCCCCCGGCCACGCTCCCTGTCCCACTGGGCTATCCCGGGGATGAGGCCTGGCTCCGTGAGCTCCACACAAAATGGGTTTTCTTACAAAAAGGGCGGCCTGCTCGGGGTGACGGACGGAGCTGTGACGGTCGGGAAGGGCAGGAGGCGCCGGGCAGCAGCGGGGAGCCCGCAGGACTGGGCGGCTGCTGGGGGACCCAGCCGGGGGTGGAAGATGGGTGGGCGAAGGGGTCCGCCGAGGGCTGGCCCCAGCCCTGACGCCGGGATGGTGCCCCAGGAGCATCCCGGAGCTGCACGGCATCCTCAGCCCGGCTCCTTGCGGGGGACGCCCGGGCTGAGCCCACGACCTCGGCCTTGAACCCAAACTACTGATCCTCCCACCCCACGCTTCCGCCGCTCCCTTCCCATCCCGCCGCTCCGGCCATTCAGGGGGGACCATTCACAGGCTGCTTCACGTTAAAATCTGTGAGGTAGGAAGCGAGGGGCTCGGTGCCCATGAATATTCTGTAGGAGGAGATGGATTAGTGTCTGAGACGCATCTGAAGGGATTTGCGAGGGAATTATTTATGGTGGTAACAAGTAAGCACTCATTTAGCTTATATTATACATTATACAAACAAGGCGTCGAGCTCTGGAAGTTAAGGCAGTAATGCCACTCTAAATTAAATTCATCAGTGCCTTAATTAAGATCTATATTTAGTTCTTAATTAAGGGGAGTGGAGTTGGGGGTTTAGAGGCTGTGCAGGGAGCGATCCTGTGCAGCTCCATGGGCTGGGGGAGCCGCTTCCCGCCGTGCCCCAGGGAAGTTTGGGAGGAAAAAGCCAACTTGGCGACAGCGGGAACAGGGCAGCAGCCGGGGCTGCGGCTTTCTTCTCCTGCCCCCCCCGCACCCCTTAATCGGTGGCTACAGCACAAGCACGCAGCTTTGATCCCAGCAACCAAACCCCCCGTCTGAGGGGTGACTTGGTGGTATGCTGATCCGGGTTGATAGAGCTGAGATAATTACGCTTCATCCAGGTTTCCTGGGAGTTTGGAATAAATATTGACGCACAGCTGCCCCCCCGCTCAGGTACGTCGGGTGGAGAGCTCTTCCCCAGCTCCGGGCTTGCCCTGACCCCATGGATGGGTTGGCAACGTCACCGGTGGCGGGCAGGGGACACTGGTACCCGCTGGTGGCCCTCCGGGTGCGGGAATCAAGTCCAAGCTCCCTCCCGAGCCAGGCCAGGGGCTCCTTGTGCTGCCACCGTCTCCGAAGGGGCACGTCACCCGGCCGTGGGACCCTGCCCGCCGTGGAAAACCTTCATGGGGAGGTTTGGCTGGGCTGCTCCTGCCGGGGATGCTGCGGCAGCGGCGTGGGAGCCCCCGCTCCGCATCCCCAGGGCTGGCGGGGGGCGAGGGGCGGCTGTGGCCAGGACCCCCCGGCAAGGGGACGCCTGAGCCAACTCGGGGGCGAAAAGGATGCGAGAAAACAAGCTAATCAAATTACACATTCCTAAGAAGCATTTATAAGCCGTGTGCATTCTTTAATCTTAATTAGAAATCTTAGCAGCTCCTGCCGACGCTGTAATCAACGTTTGAGCGCGGCTGACCCCCGCCGCGCTAACCTTGAGAGTCTTGAGCAGGTATTTGATGAGGGAGCTGGGGAGAGAGCCGGCTGCGCCGCGCTCCTTGTGGCGGGGAAGCCCGGGGGTACGGAGCCTGAGATCAGAGCCGAGCGCCGGGGCGGCGATGAGTGTTACGGCTGCGCGCTAATTAAACAGCCTGCGCTGACAATTCCAGGAGCCCCTAATAATCTCCCTCATTTGGCTCGATAACATCCCTATTTGCAAATAAACACCATTTCCTTGCGCTCCCCGCGAGGGCAGGTGGACGGGAGGTGCTGCCAGCTCAGGGGGCAGTGCCGGCATCGGGAAAATCATCCTGGATGGAGATTTCTGGCGGCAGCAGGGCAGGAGGCAGCGGTGCAGGAGAAGCCCTTCCTGGTGCTGGGATGAAGCCATGAGAGCGTCCCATCCCAGCGACAGACCTCACAGCGTGCGTGGTGGGCTCCCATCCCCGCCTGCCTGGCGCAGAGGAGTTCCCACTGGAAGAAAACAATCCAACATGAGCCAAGAGCCCGTGGTCCTGGGGGAATCGCTGCCCCGGGAGCACGGCATGCTGTACACAGGCCCTCTGCAAACACCGCCGGCTTCGGAGTTATTAACGGGCAGCCTTCGCCGCCTCTTCATTAGCACCGAGGATAAACAGAGAGCTGTTTGCTTAGCGCCGATTCCAGCTCCAGCTCAGCAAATGTGGAGAGGGATGGGCAAACAGGGAGGGGGCCGCCTGGCTGGGCACAGGCTGCCGGGCTCGGCAGCATCCCCCCCCCAAAAGCAGAGCGTTGTAGGGCACTTCAGTTTTTCCGCCCAGCTGATGCCAAGGATGCCTTTGGGGGGGGCAGGAGGAGCTGCAGGGCCCCCCGGGTGGGCGCCTGCAGAGCTGCGAGGAGGAGGAGGAGGAGGAAGGAAAGCCCTCCCGCCTCCCCCCAGCAGCCGGGGGCTGCTTTTCACTGTCACCCGGGGATTTTTGGATGCTCTCCAGGGTTTCGCGCTCTGCCAGCCCCTCCCCGCCGAGAGCTGCGCGCTTCCAGCCCACCCCCTGTGCAGCACGTGTGTGTCTATATATATATATATATATCTCTGTATGTGCGCAACAGGCATGTTTTATAGTAAACATAAACAAACCCAAAGCTGCTCTGTGTTTTGTAAGCAGAGGAAGCGCTTTTGGGCTTGGCCAGATGGGGTGGCAGCGCTAGCGGGGGCGAGGGGCAGCCGAGGTCCGCTGGCCACCGCCGCTGCGGACTGGTTTCACTGGGAGAAGCCGCTGGGAAGAGCTGGCCGGTGGCAGCTCTGCCGGGCCCTGCCTGCCGCCTGGGTTCCCAGGCTTGGTCTCAAGCTCGGGAGCAAAGAAAGCGGTGGTAACAAACACGAGAGCCACCAGCCCGGGCGTCACTCCCGTAATCTGCAGTTATTTAATAACCTCCTCCTGGCTTTAAGGGAGGCAGCCAAAAATCCTTCCCTCCGAGGGGAAAACGACGGGGCACTGCATCCCGGGTACCGCCATGCATAACTGCTAATAAGCAATAAAAACGGAGTTTTAGCAATAATTAAAGCTACCAACGGCGGATTCTCATGTCCTCGGCGCCAACGGCCGCAGCCGCCCTGCGCAGCAAAGGAGAGGAGCGATGCCCGCGCCACCGCCGTGCCTGCTGCTGCCCGGAGCATCGCCAAAAAAACCTCACTTATCATGGGCAGCGGCACCCCTTATATTTCATTTTATTTTATTTTATTTTATTATTTCCTTTCATTTAATTTCATTTCATTTCATTTCATTAAGCACCTTGAAACCAACAAGACCTCACCGGTGTAATCCGTTCCGTCGATCGGCTCTGTTAGAAACTCACGTATTAATTAAGCCGCGTCCCTCCCTGCCCGCGGAGGAGGAGCGGGGCTCGGCCGTGGCCGCCGGGGAGAGCGGTACCTGGCACAGCATCCTCCTCCCCGCTCTCGGCAGCGTGCCCCGCTGCTTGGGGGCCAGCGGGAGTCCCCCACGGAGATGCCACATGGCCCCCCATCCCGCCCAGCGCAGGAGGGACGGGCGGGATGATTCGTTAGCATCTTTGCTTCTGGTCAGGAAAAGAAATAAATAAATAAGGGGGGAGAAAAATCCCTGTGAACATGAGTAATGGCTCAGGAATGAGCAACCCGAGATAAAACTGAATAATAACATGTCAAAAACTACACGATGTGGGTTTTTATTCCCCAGCGGAGTTTCCTTCCTGCTAATCCATCACTGTAGAAGATGCAAGATTACTGCTTTCAGGAAAAACTCCGGGAGATAAATGTGAGTAAATTAGGGTTTATTATATTATTTAGGACGATATAATTTCAAACATCCCTTTATTAAATTATTTATGCCCTTGGCGGTGGCTCGGCTGGGCAGCCGCCCTCCCCGGTAGCATCCCCCCTGGGTGGGTGGCCACGGCGGTGGGCGAGGAGGGGACAGCAGCGGTGACAGCCTTGGCTGAGCCACGGTGTCCCGTCAGCGGGGATGCCAGCCTGGATGGATCCGCGGGGTCCCCATCGTCCCCCCAGCCCTGTGGCCCCTCGAGGGGTGGCATCCCCAGGGCATCAGTGCAGAGGGAGCTCCCCCGCCGCCGCGCAGAGCCCCGTCCCGCTGCCCTCCCCGCCGGCGCTTCGACAACGTGTCGGGCGCTTTTCCGCAAATTGCAGCAAAATTACAGTCACATCAATAATGAAAGGCTTGTCCTCCTGAGGGGAGGCTGGCAGGAACCAGCCGTCCTGCTGAAAGACAAATGTACCCGGTATTTAAATCCAGCGGCAGAGACGCTCACCGCTGCACGGCCTTTCTATTAGCGCGCGGCAGAGCCCGGCGGATAGGTCAGGGCTGTCAGAAAAATGAAAGGAGACGCGGGGCCGGGACAAGCAAAGCAGGTAGGGGAAGGTGAACTTTGTCATGGCGGGGAAAAGCGGCCGCTGACAGAAATTTAGCGTGCCTAATGAGCAGCCCGGCGCCTCCGTGGCAGGCCTGACATCTCTGTTTCCCCAAGGAAGGGGCGGACGGGACTGCTGGGCATCCCATGGGAGCCGGGCAGCCGGGCTCCGTCTCGCCCTGGGCATCCATCACCGTTGCCAGCTGGCTTCCCAAGCCCAACGCTGCCGGTGGTACCCTGCAAAGCTCCGCTCGCTGCTGGGAGCAAAGCTGGCAGCAAGAGATGGAGAAACCCTGCCTTGGAATCGTGGCGAGGAGACGGAGCAAGTCCCCGCTCAGCTCGCACGCTGACCCCTGGGCCCCCGCTATCGGCCCTGCCACCGCCGAGGACGTTTCCCGCTGCCAGCCCCCCGCCAGCATCGTCCCCGGAGCCGCGGTCGCCCGCCAAGAGCAGCCTCATCCCGCCGGCGTGGGGCTGCGCAGCGAAGGCGGCAGCCGCGCCGTCCCTTCTCGTTAGCTGTCCCTGGCCCCGCGCGGCCGGCTAACTAGACCGGAGCTGACAGAGGAGGATTACCCGCTCCCAGGAAGCCGGCGTGATTGTGTTTACTCCAAAACCTGGGCCGATTTAGTTGTCGGTGCGCATCATTAATCTTCTTCTACAATCCCTTCCCCATCTGCTCCCACTTTTTAATGAACTGCCACTTGCCACACTCAATAAAATCAGTGCTTCGCAAGGATCGCAGCGAGAGGGGGAAGTGAGAGGCGACGCGGGGAGGGAGGGGACGGCGATAAAGGTACGCACTCCGCTTTGGGAAGATGCTGCCTCATCTACATGGGCAAATGAATCGCAACATCCCGCCCCGAGACACTTTTGGCTGTCTTGCCCCCGAGCAAGTTACTAATAACCACATCAGACCGCGCCGAACGCGAGCCTTACAAGGCAAAATGTCAGCCCAAGTTTGATCCCAGCTACGCTGTTTTACACAATTATTTTCAGCGCATGAATACTGCAGGCGGCGCCGAGATTGTAGTTTTCCAGCCTGCTGGCAGCTCTGGGGATTCATCCGATATCAGGCTATTACCTTCTGATTACTTTCCTTGGCAGCCAACCCGTTTGGAGCTGGCAAACAAACAATAGGGAAGAGTGTGATGGGGAGCTTAGCTTTCAAATTACACTTTTCAATCATTTGTCACACCAAAGGTATAATGAGTGTTTAATACAAAACTCAAAAGACTGCGGGGCTGGGGGGGGGCGGCGCTTTGCTTGCGTGGAGGACGCTGAATTTGGGTAGAGCTTGGAAACTTCCTCTCCACTGCTCCGGCTTTCTGCTTGGAATCGTGGCCAGCCCAACCTGGCAGGACCTGCTGGAAAAGCCCCGTCCCCATGACCCTCCAGCAGGGAAAAGAGCTAAAAACCCACCCGGGCGTCACCCGGGGTGGGGCAGGACCTGGAGGGTGGCATCCCGAGGTGCCTATGGGGACACCCCCGTCCCCGGCGATGGGGAGGGCTGGCGTGGGACGCAGGGCCACCCGCCCGCGCTACTCCTCCAGCATTCGTTGCCTTAATGTTACCCGTGATCAGACTACCTCGTGTTAATGTGGATCTAATGTAGAAATCCATACGAGCTCCAGAGTCATTTGGTATTAATTAAACGCCGCCGTTATATTACTGGGATTGCTTTCTGTTTATTGCTCTCGCAATTAGCAGACGAGACCCGCTCCGCAGCCGCGCTGCCTCCCCACGCAGAGCCTCCGAGCCCAGCGCCCGGTGATGGCGACGGGGGCCAGCAGCCCCCCGAAACCGCCTCTCGCCCCCAGCAAAGTTTCCTGCTGCAGCCCCGGAGGAGAAGACGCTTCGGAAGGCAGACAGATGCCGCCTCGGCCCCGGCATCCTCCCCCAAGGTGTTTCAGTCCTGTCTTGTTACTGAAGCTCGCGGTCCCTCTGCCCACATGTCAGACGAGAGAGAAGAATAGAAATCGCTCCTTAAAGTTCACAACCCGTCACTCCGGCTTTCAGAAATACAAGCAAAAATGGCAAAGCAGTAGGGGGAAAATCCATTTCTTTCGAGATGATCTTTCCCCGGAACATGTCCTGTTGATTTGCAGCCAGGGAAAGGCGAGTGTGTTTGTCTGAGATAGGGGAATCAGATCTGTCTAAACTCTCCTCTACTCCAAACTCCCCCTTCAAAAGAGCTTTTTAAAAAAAAGAAAAGCCTTGAGAGAGAAACCTCTCCTGTTCGAAGCCCTTTCCTGGGTGACCGTGCCCCCTGAGGACCTTCTGCCCTTCTCCTCTGCCAGCTGCTCCGGGGTTTGGGCTGGATGCTCCCCAAAGGCACTCGGACGGTGCTCGGGACCACGGTGACCTGCTGCGTCCCACTGGTGGCCGGGCTGAACACGTTTTATCCCTTTAGGAATAAAGGCTAAATAAAGGACTTTGCAGGGACGTCTCAGGCTCCCACAGCGCCCAGGGGACCAAGGCAGCGGCGAGCATCGGCTCCTTCCAGCATCCTCCCAGCAGGGAGAGGGGGGCTCCAGCCCCCCCCACCCCTGGGGCTTCCTCGGGACCCTCACCCCACTCCTCAGCCGCAGCGGGACGATGGCGGGGCACGGGGGATCGCAGAATCACAGAGTGGTTCGGGTTGGAAGGGACCTTAAAGACTGTCTCTTTCCAACGCCCTGCCCGGCACGGGGACCCCTCCCGCTAGATGCGACGGCGGGGCCCAGGGCCCCTTATTGGGGCCAATTAATAATCGCAGGGACCTGCGAGCCACCGGCTGGGGACGCGGGGCCCTGCGCCGGTGCAGCACTGCCATCTCCCGTCCACGCCGCCGTGGGGACAGCCCGGGGCTCGCCCACCCGTGGCAGCCCCACGCAGCCCCCGCTTTGCGAGGGGGTCCCCCCCCGGGGCTCCCCGTCCCTCTGCCGCCAGCTCTGCGGCCCGGGCTCTGCTGCTCCCCCGTTTGTCCTGCCTCTCACCGCTGCCGGGAGCATCCCCGGGTCCGGCATCCCCCATGCAAGACCCCTCCAGTGTGGGTGTCTGTGGGGGGCTACCGGCCCCCCGGCACCAGCCAGGGTCTGCGCGGCCAGTGCTGGTCCCCGCAGGAAGCCACCGGTCTCTCACTAGGCACGGGAAGGGGAAATCACAGCGCAGCTCGCAATTAGCAAAATAAACCGGAGAAAAATATACTCTTCATCAAAAAGAAAGGCAAAAAAAAAAAATAAATACCGAGAGCGTGACCTATAAACATCTGCTCGTGTTCCCCTCCAGTTATTGCAGAGAGAGAAGCCAAAGTTATTCCAGGCTTCTCGTACATCTGGGCAGGGTGTTCGGGTTTGTTTTGCTTCTTTCCCACCCCTCCCCATCACTTTTCAGGCTGTAACGTCTGGAAGGCCCCAGGGAAGGGATTAGAGCGTTAAATCTCCCTGTCCTTACGTGCAGGACACGTCCCTAAATCCTCGCGGCGAGGGGGGACGCAGCGGGGAGGTCTGGCGGGTCCCCGAGCCCCTGCCTAGCACAGGGCAGCATCCCCCACCCTGCTGGGGTGCCCCGGGGTGGTCCTGGCCGCTCAGGCGAGAGTTACGGGGGGTTCATCGGGGGGAGGCCGCTGCAGAGCCCTGCCCTGCCTTTAGCCAGGAGCGAGGGATGCTCTCCAAAGGCAGGACGCGGCCGCCAGCCCGTCCCCGGGAAGGCGTGGGAGAACTGGGGAGAACCGGGAAAGGCAACGAAGAACAAACCCCAAAGGGCGCGTACAGAGGTGGGAAATCTCAGGAGAGGAGAGGGAAGCGGTTTGTGTAACCTTGGAGACGGAGACAAGGAGCCCGAAGCGGAGGGAGCGCAGCGCCCCGAGCAGCCGGGATGGGCGGCACCGCAGAGGGCCCAGTGAGGGGGGCTCTGAGCCCCTTCCCAAACCCCCCCTCGACAAGGGAGAGCCCCCGCGGGGCTGGAGGAGCGGGAAGCGGTGCTGCAGAGCAGCCGTTGGGTGGGAAGGAGCGGGAGGGTTCGGCAGATGAGATAGCGGAAGGAGAAAGAAGTGAGGTGGGAGAATAAAGGGAGCGAAGTGGGGAAGAGACGTTGATGCAGGAGAAAAGAAAAAAGATCAGATATGAAATACGAGAGAGCAAGGACAAAAGCCGTAAAGAGGCTGCACCGGCGCTCCAGCCGCCACGACACAGCCGGAATTGTCTGTCTTGTTAAGCGCTATATCTGTTTGGATAAATCCCAGCCACCGTCGCACACCGTTCCTCCAGAGCAAGCCACGTCTGCCGCCCCCTCCCAACTTGGGCTGACTTTTTCTTCTCTTACTTTCCGGCCGCCCCATTCCTGCTCTTTCCGTCTTGCACAAGCCCCTTTGCGCAGACCTCCAGATTCCGCCCTGCCTGGCCCCAGGCGCAGCGAGGCAGCGGAAGCCTGTCCCAGGGGAGATCCCGGGGCATCCCAAGTTCAGCACACGCTGCTCCCGGCCACCGCCGGCGTGAGCCCCGGCACGGAGTGGGCTAGAGAGCAGCAGGTACCTGGTGAGGGACATCCATCGCGTCTGGGAGAGGCCCGCGTTCCTCTGAACTCACTTTGGGTAGAGATATTTAAAAATGATGTTTAAAAAAATAAAGCCAGTGAGGTCTGGAGCCCCTTGGGTGCGACGGGGGCTCCGCTGGCCTGGGCCGGGTGAGGCTGCGCCATTCCCACCTCCGCAAGCAGCGACCCCCGGGCAGGGCTGGGAACCAGCTCCAGGCGCGGTGTCACCTCCCGCCCGGCATCCGGCAGCGGGTCTGGGGACAGCCGTGTCCCCTCCGCGGCTCCGGAGGGAGCGGGAGCGCAGGGAGCTGCTTCCCCACCACGCCACGCTCTGCGAGGGACAACTCGGTTAATGTAGGGCATCAAACAGCCCGCAATTAGCTCTTGATCTTAATTACACACATTACCGATGAGCTCATCAACTTAATCTAATTAGTCTGCAGAGCTCAATTGCCTGTCCCTTTTTCTTAAATAATGTGCTACGTAAGCCTATTATCCCTGTTCGCTCACACGATTTGTCGGGGGGGCACAGCGCCTGCCACCTGCCCCACGGCACCGGCACCCCCCACCCCCGCGTCCCCCCTGTCCCCAGGGTGGGGGACGGTGCTTTCCCCGGGGGCCGCTGGGCTGGGCAGCGCCGAGCCCCCAGCCCCCTTCCCTGCCTGTGGCAAGGCTTGGGAAATGCCACCAGCGGCTGGCAGCGGCCGTCGCACTCCAGGGTCCCCAAGGGGTCCCCAAGGAGCCCCCGGGGCCGCAGCCATCACCTCCCACCCCGGGCCGGCGCTTCCAGGAACCTGCCCTCGCCCTCTCCCTGAGCAGGAATCAATGAAATCCCCTAAAAGCTCATAACTCGGAGGTAATTATAAGAAGCATCAATTACCCAGCGATGTGGGTTTCATGAATTCAATTAATTTGCATAGTGATCGATTCAGGCGGGTCCTCTCCGGGTCCCTGGAGGAAGTTAGGACATTGTTCTGCGCGCTATTGATTTTACAATGCAAAACCAAAGCGCGCTCTCCTCGTATTCAGAGCTGCTCATTCAGCCATATTAACTTTCAGATCATTTATTTTTGTATGTCTTTCAACTCTGTTTGTTGCTATCACACAAATGCAGAGTATTACATGGTAGAGAATAATTGAATCAATACAGTCATGGTACTCTGGGTCTCCCCGGCTCGCAGGAGCGCGAGCTGGCAGGAGCCCGCGCGCAGCCGGAGAGGNGGGCGAGAGGAAGAAGCCCCTTCAAACCATGAAGGCACCGCACAAAGGAAGAATCCTCCTTCAGGTTGAAGCGGCTCTGAAAAGAGAGGGGTTTTCATTCTGCTTCCCCTCCCACTGGGATATTAGACAGCTAAATAGCGGCGCGCCTGTTTCCTTCTGATAACCGGTTCCCAATGAGCACCCTAATTGTCCCCGGCCCCTCTCCGCCACCGTACAGAGCAGGTCATTTACTGCCCGGCACACGCAGCTAAACACAAATCCATTTTCCAAGGGAAATTTCTATTCTTATCTGGGCTCTGCAAGAGGGTTGCGAGCGGCCCCTGTTAATTGAAGCTTTGATGTTTGTTGGAGGAGGCCTCTAGTCAGCTCCGCGAAGGGCTGAGACGCTGCGCCGGGCAGCGCCGGGCTCGCCGGCCGTGCTGGGATGGCTGCGGGAAGGGCATCCAAGGGAAGAACCCACAGCACAGGGAAACACCGTCTCGGCCACGGAGGGGTTGAGACGAGGTGCTGCGGGGCACCCGGCCCTCGGCGCCGGGCTGGCGGCCAGGGCACACGCCGAGCTGCAGTGCCGAGCACTCGCCCGCCGGCGCTTCCCAAGGGTAAAGCGGCTTTTTAAGCGCTTTGGCTCCTCTTCTGCAATATCCTCCAGGAAATCAAGCATCCCCTTCTTGGGATGTTTTCAATCTGTTTTATGTTGATTTTAATTAAAGAATTTGAAACTGAACAAACAGTTCGTAGCAGGTGGCCATACAAGTGTGAAATAAGCAAACTGTTTTATCTGCCGCAAACTCCACCGGTAAATTCCTTCAAATTAATCCCAGCCTCCGAAAGGCCGCTGCCTCCGACTGAAACACCGCGCAGTTTGGGCTCTGCCATTCTCCAAATATTTGCCTCCATCCCAGCGCCAGGCGCAGGCATGGCAGGGAGCTGGGATGTAGGGGTGGCTCCAGCTCCGGCACCAGCAGGAAAATTGCACCCTGGCTTTGGGAGTGGCTCCTGGAGCCCGGCTGCACCCCATAATGCCACCGGCATCGAGGCAAAGAGGAACCCATCCTCCTCCTCCTCCTCTCCAGGGCAGCGCATCCTGCTGCCGGCGCCGCTGCAGGACCGTCCTCCGCAGCCAGAGCTCGTGCCGTGACCGTGACGGCGCGGAGGCAGCCAAGGGCTTTGCCCAGGTAACGGGCCCCGCATATTGACGGCCCCCCCGGGGAAGGCAGAAGCGAAGCACAGATGCCCACAAGCTTTTCTCCTTGCACGGCTGTGCCGGAGGTGGCTGGGGGAGAGTAAAAAGAAAAAAGGGAGAAGAAATGCACGCACGTGCTCCTCTTCACCTCGCACTCCCGCCCTCTGTCAGGAACCTTACCAGTGGCTTCAGCAGGTCACGGTGGAAACGCCACCTCCCTCCCCGGCTGAAGGCGGAGCGGAGCCGCCGGCTCAGGCTGTGTCTTGGCTCCCGTTCCCTGGCCCTGGGCCACCCTGGTGCCCTCGCACCGTGCCCACCCGCTCCCTGGTGCCTGCGACCCCCTGCACCGGGACGCACCGGCCCCTGCGAGCACCATCGCCCGCTGGAAAACTGCCCTGCTGCTGGGAAGCGGCCGCTTGCATCTCTCCTNATTGAATCAATACAGTCATGGTACTCTGGGTCTCCCCGGCTCGCAGGAGCGCGAGCTGGCAGGAGCCCGCGCGCAGCCGGAGAGGGGCTTTTTGGTTTTGTTTTTTTTTTTTAACCTTTCCAGTTATTAAAGCGCTCGTCTGGCTACATATTAACTTTCTGCACCGCGCGGCTGTTATTGTTTCGCCCGCACCGGAGCGGGAGACGCCGGCGCTGCCATGAATACGCTGGTTGGCTTTCTCCGAGCATCCCTGCATCCCGCGGCGGGGTGCTGCTGCCCGGCGGTGGGGCTCTGTGTCGGCATGGGGACCCGGCCAGCCCCCCTCGCCCCCCAGCCCC
>VXBO01000012.1:4069-23462 GCA_013400135.1 Rhinoptilus africanus | reverse complement strand
GTGCCGAGCACTCGCCCGCCGGCGCTTCCCAAGGGTAAAGCAGCTTTTTAAGCGCTTTGGCTCCTCTTCTGCAATATCCTCCAGGAAATCAAGCATCCCCTTCTTGGGATGTTTTCAATCTGTTTTATGTTGATTTTAATTAAAGAATTTGAAACTGAACAAACAGTTCGTAGCAGGTGGCCATACAAGTGTGAAATAAGCAAACTGTTTTATCTGCCGCAAACTCCACCGGTAAATTCCTTCAAATTAATCCCAGCCTCCAAAAGGCCGCTGCCTCCGACTGAAACACCGCGCAGTGTGGGCTCTGCCATTCTCCAAATATTTGCCTCCATCCCAGCGCCAGGCGCAGGCATGGCAGGGAGCTGGGATGTACGGGTGGCTCCAGCTCCGGCACCAGCAGGAAAATTGCACCCTGGCTTTGGGAGTGGCTCCTGGAGCCCGGCTGCACCCCATAATGCCACCGGCATCGAGGCAAAGAGGAACCCATCCTCCTCCTCCTCCTCTCCAGGGCAGCGCATCCTGCTGCCGGCGCCGCTGCAGGACCGTCCTCCGCAGCCAGAGCTCGTGCCGTGACCGTGACGGCGCGGAGGCAGCCAAGGGCTTTGCCCAGGTAACGGGCCCCGCATATTGACGGCCCCCCCGGGGAAGGCAGAAGCGAAGCACAGATGCCCACAAGCTTTTCTCCTTGCACGGCTGTGCCGGAGGTGGCTGGGGGAGAGTAAAAAGAAGGGAGAAGAAATGCACGCACGTGCTCCTCTTCACCTCGCACTCCCGCCCTCTGTCAGGAACCTTACCAGTGGCTTCAGCAGGTCACGGTGGAAACGCCACCTCCCTCCCCGGCTGAAGGCGGAGCGGAGCCGCCGGCTCAGGCTGTGTCTTGGCTCCCGTTCCCTGGCCCTGGGCCACCCTGGTGCCCTCGCACCGTGCCCACCCGCTCCCTGGTGCCTGGGACCCCCTGCACCGGGACGCACCGGTCCCTGCGAGCACCATCGCCCGCTGGAAAACTGCCCTGCTGCTGGGAAGCGGCCGCTTGCATCTCTCCTCCTCGCTGCTCCGAGAGCGGCTGGCTCTGGGATTTTAGCACTACTCTTTTTGGCTCCCTCTTTCCCACCCCAGCTCTTGTCCCACCGCCGCTGCGGGGAAGGAGGGCGCATCGGTGGCGGGTCTCATGGCGGGGCACGGGGCATCCTTCCCTCGGCTCGGCGGAGGGACCACGCTCCTGCCCAGCACCCCCGCGCTGGTTTCCATGGCAGCGCTGCTGCCTGCTCCTGCCACGCATCCAGGCGGCAGGAGATCCTCTGCTCCCCTTCCCTGCCCAGGGGGCTTCAGGGCGCACGTCACGCCACGTCCCCTGCGCTGCCCCCCCCGACCCCGCTGAAGGGGAGCGGGCAGAGGCAGGGACCGCTCGCCCGGGCACCACGGGATGCAGCTCTCGCCCATCCCAGCCACGCAGCCACGGAGCCGGGGGCTCTCGGCTCCAACCTGGCTCCTTTCGGCAGGAGAGACAACTGTCCGTCAGCTCCTTTTCTCCCTGCGATGTTCAGAGCGTGTTTAACATCCCGTCTCTCCTGTTCGCCCTCCCCGGTGACCCGGCACAGGGAAATCAGAGCAGCGCTCCCGGTCAGCCCGCGCCAGCCGAGCTGCCCAGATAATTACAAGATGTTCTGCTTTCCTGGGATTACCATCGGTGCTTCTTCTCAATAAATATGGATGCACAGCTGCTGCTAGAAAGAATCAACAAAAATAAAGCGGGGCAGGCTGCGTGCCCTGTGCGCTCCCCTCCCAGCGCACGGTCCCAGCGCTGCCTCTGGCCTGGATTCAGGCAGGCTGGAGGCAGGGAGGGGGTGGATCGGGATTTTTCACTCCGAACACCAGGCTCAGGTGGCTGCGAAACACAAAACAATGCTAACAAATGCGTTGGGAAGGATACAGGATTTAATAGAAAATCCAGCAGCGCTGCCTCTCCTGCAGCCTCACCCCGGAGCCGGGGAGGGCGTCGAGATGAAACACCTTCAACACCTTCCGCGTTGCACCAGCACCGGAGCTCCTCATCCCAACAGCTCCTCCTGGCCTTCAAAAGCAACGATATGCTCTTCTCCTTATATTAATCTCCTAATCACTAAATTAATTTCCATCTCAGTTACAGCACATTCAGAGTCTATTAGTAAATCATGTCCTAGCTGCTTAGCAACTTTTGTTATAAGATTCCTATTAGATCGCGTTTCAAACCGGCGGAGATGGAACAGCTATTATCTTAATAAGCCAAACATTAAAGGCGCTTCGGCGGAGACGGGGAGCGCTCCCGCTGCCGGCGGCCCCGCACCCAGGCGTGCGCACCCATGGGATGGCGGAGACCCCAGCGCCTCCCACCTTGGGGGGAGCCCATCCCATGCCCCCAGCGTGTCGCAGCGCACGTCCCTCCTCGCTCCTGAAGCCCAGGCAGAGACGCTCCCCTGCTGGGCTTCATTTCAGAGTCCGGGGCTGCCATTACGGGGAGGAAAAAGCAGAGAAGCCTTTGCTCGCTCATCTGTGTGCCCATTTTCATCCCACCCCGCAGCGCATCCGCCCCCGGCACGGGGCAGGACGGGGACACGGGGTGCCCAGCGGCCCCCGAGCCCCGCTGCAGGGGAGATGAGGGGCAGCGTGGGGTGGGAGCCCGGCTTGGGGTGCCGGGGGAGCGCGCAGCCCTGGCCAGGCAGCGTACGTGCCCACCCAGCCAGGGTGGGGAGGCCGGGCTGGCGACCGCCGGCTGCAGATTGCCTCCGCCACCCAGCCCTCTTCCCCCCGCGCCGCGCCGCACGCCCACTCCTCCGGCTCATGGGCGTGAAATTTAATTTGCAGCAATCAGCTGGAGGTGAGGCAGGCGCCGAATTAGCTCGACGTGGTGCTCTCGCCTCCTCCCAGACCCCCCTGCCCAGCTGGCAGGCAGTGGAGGCAGGCAGCCCCCCTGCTGCCCGGCCCCCCAGCCCCGTCCCACCCCGGCCGTCGGAGCGGTGAGAAGCCACCGCCGCGCTCCTCCTGCCTGGTTACACCAGCGACGCAAAGGGTGAGTTATGGCGTGGCTGGATGCACACATATTCTGATAAGGAAGAATAATAACTTGTCAAAGATATATATGATATGTGTTTTCTTTCCAGACAGAATATATATTGGGATAATTCATCAACTCGCCGGGCACTGGCCAGAAGAGAGAGAGAAGAAGAGGAGAGAGAAGGAATCACAATGAAAAGAAGCCAACGTGGAAAGACCCCTTGGCATTGAGCCCCACGCCCGGCAGGGACGCCTGGCCGGCTCCCTCTCCCCAGCCCGTGGCCGGCTGCGAGCGGAGCCCCAGGAAGGATGAAGTGGGGGATGCCGGCCGGCAGAGCGGCACTCTGCAGTGGCAGGGCTGCCGAGCGGGCAGAGGCTTTAGCCGCAAGCCGCCGTGTTCATCCAAAGAGGCCACCCGAGATAACAGCGGCTTTACCCTACCAAGCCCTAAATCCAGCTGACGCGCGACGGCAGAGCAGAGCGGCATTCCCTCCGGCCAGAGAGGGAAAGAGCTCCTGCCGAGCCACCGTCACCCCCCGCCAATGCCCACCCCGGCCTCCTACACCCCAAAAACCACTCTTCGCTGCAAACCATGCACCCCCCGGCCAGCATCTGCTCGGTGGGCTGCTGCTCCGGAAAACACAGGCTCCATCCACTGGCAATTCCCCGCTCCCCACAGCGGGCGCCTCCACGCCGCTCCCCGGCAGCCAGACGGCGCAGCCACCAAGCGAGCGCCCACGAAAACGGCCAGATTTCCCTCCCGTGAGCCGGGGGATTAGAAATAAAGCTCCTCGCCAATTAATTAGCAATTACTTTGTTTGAAAGATAAATGCGCCGGTAAATAAAAGTCATTGCCAGGCGGAGTGGCGCCGAGCGGGTGCCAGGGGAAAGCGGAGGCTGTGTCCCCAGCGGGGGGAGAAGGACTGTCCCCTCCCCGCAGTGACCCCACTCCGTCCCTCTTCGCCAACACAGGGTCCCCGGTTGCCCCATGGCCCCCGTGACGGTGTCAGCGAGCCGATGTGCACGGCTACTGCTGCTCCATGGCCATTGCGGTGGGCCAGAGCCAGCCCCCAGGACACGGCGGGGCTGAACATCCCGATCCGGCAAACCCTGGGACCACAGGGAGCCGCACAAGGGGGTTGTCGAGTGATTTGTCAACTGACAAGCAAAAATATATTACCAATTTAGGCCTGTGATTTCCCTGCAACTTTTTAATCCTTGAGATGTTGTTGAATAGATTAAAGTGTCGGCTTTGATCCATGCATCTGGATGGAAGCATAAATATTGTCGGCACTTATCCTCCTGGTGCCGCCAGCGCCCGGCCTGCCAAGGGCTCTGCCCGGCCATGCCCTCCCCACCGCGGCATGGACCTTTCCTGCCCTCCTTCGGCACCCCCTTCTGGGGCTCCCCCCTGTCCCCGGGATTGACGGCCGCTCGCAGGGGCGCGCTGGCACGGGAAGAGGCGGCCGCAGAGCGCGAGCAGGAGCAGGATTTGGGTGGTAATCCCATCTCTCCTCCCTGCACACTCGGCTGATCACGCCAGCCTCCTGCGCTGACGGGCGGCGCGAGTGGGCTTCATGCCTCCCAGACCGGCTGCCGGAGCAATCCTGCTGGCACGGAGCCACGGAGAGGGGCTACGAGCGGGCAGAGGCTTCCCCTCTGCTCCCCAGGGCTGCATCCCTGCTCCAATCCCTCCATCCTGCAGCCCTGGCACAGCCTGCCATCACCCCACGGGGATTCTTCCACTTCCACATCTTTGCTCTTTTGCTGGAAAAACACCTCACTCCGGCTACAGCCATCACACTAGAAAGCCCCCATTGTTATTTTCCCCCGGGAGCAGGCAGGGACGGAGCAGCGCCACGGCAGAGGTGGTCCACGGCAAACAGCCCGCAGCAGCAGGCAGCCAGGGCCCAGGCAATAGCCTCCAAAGTGTGGGGTTCGCGGGGCAAGGTGCGGGATCCTGTCGACATTTTATTTCGGGGAAAGTCAGATGGATGCGCCAAGGCTTTAATGCTGGGTCTGAAAGCGCGGGCTGGGCTGGAGAGCGCGGTTTGTGCTGCTCAGGTGGAGCCTCCGTCAGCAGACGGATGTATCTGGGATGCGGGATGCACATCCCAGGCGCAGGATGCGCCACCAGGACCAGGAGGAAGACCCAGGACGGGGATGGGGCCGGGGACCAGGACCGTGCCCACGTGTGGCCCTGTGTGGTGCCGCGGTGGCGCGAGCCAAGCACCTGCTCCTGCAGCAATAAGCAGAGATCAACGTTCTGGGTAATTTTATGATGCAGAAATAGGCAGCATAATTCAATTTTCAGCAAGGGAAACAAATGAATCTCCACTTGCTCCCCTCTCATTTTTTCCCCCTCCTTCCCACCCTCATTTGATACCGCTCCATGTGGCAACATCAAACGATCTCTGCATATTTTAGCTCCTGTAAAATATTTATATTCGAACACAAGGAAGGAAATTGGTCGCTTCCAAGCCATGTAAACATATGCCTTCTAACAGCTGGATCCCTGGCAGCGCTCGCCAGGCAAGGAAGCGGCTGCCGCGCTCCCAGGTATTTAAAACACTTGGCGGCCGAGCACCACCAGGGAAGGGCAGGGCAGGACCAGTGTCCCCAGCACAGGGTGACAGAGATGCTCCAGCCCTGCTGGATCCACTGCCGATGGAGCACCGCACGCCCCAACAAGGGCAGCCGCCGTCGCCCCGGGCAAAGGGGGTGCCCTGAAGCCCCCAGAAGAGCGAGGAAAGCACGAGGGCCTGCCCCCGCCCGGGCGAAGCAGCGCCGCCTCCAGCCGGCTGGAGATTAATTGAGGACGGCCATTAAAATGTCACCAAGAAAATTATTAAGTTAAGGTAAACCACTTCCCCGCATCAAAAGCAAAGGCAATCAGTCCCAAGCATGTCCCCCTAGGAAATTATGTGGAGTAATTAATCAAAAAGCTAATGAGAAATGTGTTTTCTTTCCCAGCCTAACACCACATCATATTCTTATTAGCCAAGGTTATTACAATAGTAATCATGCATGCTCCGAGTTCAAATTGGGTTTTTTTGCTCCACTGCCACCAATTTAGAAAGCCATTAATGGAAAAGATAAACCCCGATACACAAACCAGCCCTTTGTGTTGATTCACCTGCCGCGCCATCATCGCCGCCCGCGCCCCGCGCCCCGCTGACATATGGTCCCTGTCACCCAACGCACGGGCCACCGCGATGGGCACGGCGGGACCCGCTCCTCCGGCGGCACAAGGCAGGCAGCCGCCGGCTGCTCGCCCCGGCAGCCAGTGCGCCCTCGGTGTTGGGACGCCTGGCATCGGAGTTGTTCCATAAATCCGGCTGTGAGCAGGTAATTTGCTCAGTACGACGGGTTCCCCCTCCCACAGCTGCCAGTCTTTCCAGCCCTAAAGTGCACAGTCAGCAGCCTGGCGAAGGGAAAACATCTCTGTTTGATACTCAGCGTTAAATAATTCAGCCCCCTACAGAGAGAGCGGGGAGAAGAATGAGCCTGACAAAAAATATGAAGATTCCCTGTGCCATGTTAAAACTGCACTGACCCGATGAGCTCGCTGGAGGGATGCTGAGCCGCGCTGGAGCAGCACGGGGAAGGCCGGCCTCGCAGCGCCAGCCCAGCGAAGCTCTCCAGCGTGCCAGACCCCCTTCTCACTTTGTGTTTTCTCGCAAAAATCTGTTTCCCTTGCTTGCACACACACGGCACAGTGGAGGTCTTGCTGCAACAATGCGTTCCCTTCTCCAGGAGCCACCACATCCCACACCTTCCCTCCGCAGCTCTGCTGGCCGCCTCCCCAGGGGCTTCGTCTGCAGGAGGCGAGGGGCTGGAGCCCCCCTCCATCCATCCCTCCATCCATCCTTCCACCCCTCCTGCCCCAGGGGACCGCACTGCCGACACCGGCAGATGCTCTGCCCGGAGCAGCCCAGCTCCCAGTCTCCCGGCAGAGCCTGCGCCGCCGCCTCGCAGCCGGCACGCTCCCTCCAGGGTGTTTGGCAGCTCCGGCTTTGATGTGCGGATTAATAAGAACTGCCACCGCTGGAGCAAAGCCTTCAGAAGCCCAAAGGCAGGGCCTGGGGCAAGACTGGAGGGGACGACGCTCTCCGCGCGCTCCCTTTGATTGCTCCGCGCTCGGCGTCGGCTGCCGGCAGCGGGGCGGGATGGCAGCTTGGCGGGATGGCGGCAGAGAAAGTCAGGCTCTCCGGGGCTGGCTGGCTTCGGCAGGAGCCGTGGCCTCGCTAGGAGCCCTGGCCAGTCCCGCTGGCCACCACCACGGGGGCTGGCTTTGCAAAGGCACCCTGGGGCGTCAGCCCAGGCAAACACCGACATCCTGGCACGGGGCAGGAGTCGGGGCGCTGTGGGAGCGCTGGAATGAGCCACGCGACGCTGCTTCCCCGCTGCCGGCTGGCTCCCTGCTCCTCACCGCCCCACTGGAGAAGGCCGCGGATGCTCACCTGCGGCAGCGCCGGATGACGGAGGGATGCGGTGTCCCCATGTCCTCGCCTGGACCGGGGACCGTGTGGAGCCTGAGAGGGGCTGGGTCTGGCCAACGTCCTGGCACTGAGCGCTCGCTCGCGGGGCAGCCGAGCACATCTGGAGAGAAAACAACAACAACATGGCCATCAAAATGCCCCAAAGGGGAGCCGACACAACATAATAAACTCCCTCCTAACCCGCGCCCTGTGCATCCTGCAGGCATCACGCTCCCCGGTGCCGCAGCAGGCTCCGGGGGCGAGAGCTCGGCTCTCCTGCAGCACGAGCAGCCACCCAGGGCCTCCATCTCCCCTGGAGCGGGGGTCCCTCCTGCCAACCCCCCTCCCCGGGGCTCTCCACAGCCCCCAGCTGGCGTCCCCAGCAGAAAGGGGTCCCCCGGGGACCGCAGCGGGGTGGGAGCCCCTGCGCCCACCGCCCAAAGCGCCGGCATCGCACAGGCCGTGGGTGGGCAAAGCCCCACCAGGGCCCCTCTCTGCATTAAGCCCTTTAAGAAGGAATGCATTAGCCGCTAATTACAGGCAGGCAGCACCGGACGGCTTCATTACAGCTCCAAGCGCTCCACCTTACCACCTGTGGATTCCGCAGTAGGGTGTTTACCGTTGGAGCAACACCGGACTTACGGCATCGCACCCGCCTGGTCCCGGGGGCACGCGGGCAGCGGGTCCTGCCCCATGCTGCCATCGGCCACCACGGCCGCCATCCCTCCGAGCAGCCGGGCTGTGGGCAACGCAGCACCCTGGGATTACAGCTCGGGAGCGCAGGTTGGGGTCCCAAAGCTCACGGGCAGCGGAGAGGGGGTAAGGTGGACCCTGGCCGGGGCTGGAGCGGCTCTGGATCCCTGCAGGTGATGCCGGAAGGTCATCGGGCTGGCTCTCCCGATGAAGTTATAACCTCTGAAGTTGCTCCAAAATGAATATGGATGTACATCTGCCTCCGCTTAGGTGTAACAAATCACTCGAGATTGCGTTAAATCATCCCGAAAACATCCAGCGCCGACATCCCCACTGCCCTGGGCACGGAGCGGCCGTGGCCCGCAGACGCTGTGGGCAGTTTCAGCACCTGCAAGAAAGAAGTGCTGCAAACTTGTCATTTTTCATCGGCATCGTGCAGATAAAGGCCTCCACAGCCGCCTCCTCCGGGAGGCAGGGCTGCCCCGAGCCCCCGCGCCGTGCGGGGGGACACGGCCTTCTCCCTGGGGGTGGCTGAGGGCCTTGGGGCAGCGCAGGGAAACTGAGGCACGGGAAACTTCCCACGCCCAAAGCAGGGGCCCGATTACTCGGTGCCTTGCTCTAACCACCAGATAACGCATCTAAAATGTGTTTATTTCCATCCAGGCTGCTTTTTAATTTGATTATTTATCTCCCGTTTAGCCTTTGACAGATCAAAGGCTCGGCGGAGGGGAAGCGGAGCTGGGCTGCGCATGAAAATGAGCCTTGATACATAATTAATTAACATAAAACAGTTTCATTAGGAGATGGCGTTAACATGGCTGTTTGTCTTAAAAATTTAAGCTGCGTAAAGAGCAGAGGGGAAAGGGGTCTCGCTGCCGGAGCCCCCCCCAGCCCCTCTCCCCCGGCTCCGGCTCCCTCCCGGGGAGCACGGTCACGGGCCCCCGCGCCCCTCGTTGCCTGCAACGTCTCCACCCTTGATTATTAATCTGTTTTTAATTCTATTAAGAGATGGCCAGGAGAAAGAGTATCAATTTTAGATTAACAAGGTTATTAGCACTTAATTATGTGAGGTGTCTTTGTAATTGAAAAGGAGAAGAGGAAGCGCCATAAATATCCCCAGCCCCCGAGCTCCTGGGGGTTTGCGGGTGGCTCTTTAGTCGCGAGGCTGTGGAACCATAAATATTAAATATCTCGTGGAAAAAAAATTACAAGGCAGAGAGAGGATGCCCTCTGGATATTCCGGCGCCGAATGTTCTTGCATTTACAAATATTCATTAACTGGGAGCTGCAAAGTTATTTCCACCAAGACTCGGCGAACGAGCGAGAGAGAGAGTGCGAGAGAGGTTATTTAAAAAAATAGAGTCTAGAGTAAATATTATTAGTAATTTTTATCTCTGCGCGTCCCTAATTATTCCATAATTAGGGAAAGTGCACGTAGGCATACACAATCACTAACCTGCCAGTCCTGGGGATTTTGGTTCCCGGTCCCGCTGCCGGGTGAAATCCTCCTCCCGGGACCCCCCAGGACCCCCACTCCAGGCCTGGGACGAGTCACGCAGCCACCGGGCTCTGCTGAGCACCCACGACTCAGAGCCACTGCCGGTTAGGGAAGAATTAAAATGAAAACTCACGGGCTCTTTTTAATTAAAAAATAATAGGAGATCTCAGCGGGAGGCTGGGACAATAACCCATCACTTGCCAGAAGCCGCTTTGCTGGAGTTATTAAAAAAAGCCCCAAACCAACCAAGAGCTGGGTGGTGGGGAAAAGCCCCCTTCACCCTCCCCCGGACAGACACGGGGTGGGCGAGTGCTGGCCAAATCCGGTAGCCCATCACCATCCTCATCTGCTGGTGGCCCCTCCGGCCAGCCCCAAGCCGCGGGCAGGGGTCCCGGGGGCAGGCGGTGTCACACACCGGGAATTAAGTTCTTAATCTTAACTAAACACATTACCCATGAGCTCATCAACAAAAATCTAATTATCATGTGTGAGGCCAAGCTTAATTGCTTGTCCTTGACATGAATAATGCACCACGTAAGCCTATTAGCCAGTGTAAGCCTATTATTATTATTATCGTGCTCACTGTCAAAAGTATAAAAGTAAAACAGTCGAACGGGGGGGAAAAAATAATGTTGTGCAATTAGCAGCAAAATGCCAGACAAATAAGCTCATTAATTGCTCGAGGGAGCAAGCTCCGCCACTCATCAGCGAGGGCCCGATTTGGGGGTGGTCAGGGGTGAAGCCTGCTCCTGCCCGTGCCGGGGGGGACAGACAGACAGCGAGGGGGGAGCACATGGCGGCCCCGGCACCGCGGTCCTTCCAAAAAGGCTGGAACCAGTTCCCACAGCAGCTTCTCCAGCCAGTAATGGCACCCGGAGCCGGGCGCTGGCCTCCAAGTTCACCCGCAGCGCCCAGGTGGCATCTCCCTCCCCGTCCTGGGCAAGCAGGCAGCGGCCCGCGGCCTCCCCCCAGCCACCGCCCGGCTCCTGCGCATCGTTCGCTAATTAAATCCCACTAATGAGAAAATCAGGATGCAGGAGCTGGCTGAGCAATGCCGCCTCCTGCGCACGCACTCCTCCCGGACTTATCACTAGTCACAGGATGTTTACAATAATTTTTAATTTGCGCAATTATTAATCATTTTTCTATCTGCCTAATTTGCATAATAATTACTCTGCTCGGTGTTTGCCATGACTGTGAATGACAGTGTTTTAAATTAAATTAAGATTTTAATATTCATTTTTTGGGGTTAAAGCTAATCAAAGTTGCTGCTCGCTGCCAAGACCGGGGCTGCTGCCCTTCCAGAGCCACTAATAGAGAGATCCACTTCCCGTGGCACCTGCTTTATCTCCATCTCCTCCCTCATCCCAGAGGATCCCGCAGCGTTTTCCCATCACGCTGCTGCTGGAGCCACTCAGACATGGCCCAGGCGTAGGGATGGGGGATGCCAACAAGGGCACGGGGACAAAGCGGCATCCCCACTCCGGAACAGGAGATGTGCCGAACCGGGACGAGCTTTGAATGCGACGCCCCGTGTTCTGCCCCTCCACATCCCGCGCTGCCCTGGCGGAGCAGCAGCCCGGGAGTTGCGCCGGAAGGGAACACGCCACGAGCCAGGTCCTGGCATCCTTCATAAGCGACGCAGGCAGTGCCGCCCTGTATTTACAAACCCCGCGTGCCGCCTGCTCCTTCTTAGTCACCCCCGCGACAGGGTAAAAGCATCGCCTCCTCGCTCCTGTCCCACCTCAGTGCTTCCCTAGAGCCATTCCTACCCTCCTCCCTCCCTCCGAAGCGGGACGCAGCTCAGGCCGGCCTGAATGGGTGCTGCTCTCCTCGCCCCAGCAGCAGGACAGCCTTTCATCCCACCGCCACAGGGGACACGCTCCAGCGCCAGGACGGGACTCTGGCTCGGGGGGAGCTGGCACTTAAACCTTAAAACTCCAGCCTTCAAAATAAGCACCAAGAGCAGAAGCTTACGCTGCTTTCAGGTACTAAAGTAACGCTGTGCTTAGTACCAGCATTAAAACCGTTTTCCCTCCCTAAGTAGCAGCTTAGACTCCAACTGTCGCGCACGGTAGCCAGCTGCCGTCCTCTGTCGCCCCGCAAGAGCCACACGCCCTCGCGCGAGGCGGGTGGCCAGGAGGTACAAGCATCTAACCCGGGCAACAGCTCGCCACGGAACGGGGAATTCAGTAATTCCACAGGGTTTTTCTTTTTTCGTTACATCTCCAGAAGCGCTCAGATGAGTGAAAGCGAGCCTGTGTCAAACGTAACTCCACTCCTCAGGGCTGCAGCTGCCTCCAGAGAGCCGCTCAGGCTTCGGCCAGCAAAGCCAAAGGGCACAGCTCCCGCGACATCCCCAAACGATGCCGGGGTCTCCCTTCTTCTCCCAGCCTCGGCCTCCAGCCACGAGCAGCAGCCCACGCTTCACACACGTGCAAGTGGCGACAGCAGAGAATCTGTCCCCAGAGCACGGGGTGAAGTTTACCCGAGTACCCCATAAACACAGGGGGGGCTGTCAGCGCGGCCAGCGGCCAGTGAGCTCCCACTTGTAGCCTGGATAGTTACCAACCGGCGTTGAAAAAGGTGTTAGCAAAGCCCAATTTGTCTGGCAGAGGCAACCGCAGAGGGCGATGGCTGCAGCAGAGGCGATACCCCATCCTTTTCCCGGATATCCCATCCTTTTCCCAGCAGGCTGACAGTCAGTCACCCTCCTTCGCCCTGCCGCGGAAAGAACACCAGCACACAAAGTCAAGTAAAAAAAGAAAGCTGTTATTTACAAGCTTACACAGGCCCCCGGGCTGCTAGAAACATAACACAGTGAATAAAAACGGAAGTCCCAAGACTCTCCCACTCCAGAGAAGGCTTTGTCCTTACATTTCTCGCCCACAGCCCTCCTAGCGCTTGAGAACCAGCGCAAAGAGCCATTCTGAGGCCTGGCCCCTGACCGCTGCTGAAGGCAAGGCACTGCCATGGCAACCGCTGCCTGCATTTCACACGCGCTCCCCGGGACGTCAAGGAGAACAACTGTATTTATTTCCACAAGTGCTTTCTCGCAAGCAGGGATTAAGGGAAGCGCTCTGCCTGGCCTCCAGCTCCAAGCCCGACAAATCTGATCAGAAGCGAGGGGTTACGCTCCGCGCTGAGGAGAGCCCCCAGGCAGCGGCGCGGGGAAGCGCCGTCCAGGGGGGAAGCCTGGGGGGACCGACCTGCCCAGCCACCCTCCGCCACGACGAAATATCAGTCAGGGGAAGCAATTTAAACACCCTCCGCGTGTTCACTTCCACAAGAAATTGGCCCCCGAAGAGTCGCAAGGGCTCCTGGAGATTTTGCTGTGAAATACGGCATTGCAGGTTGGTCTCCCAGCTCTCATACGAGAGCGCCGGAGTGACAGGCAGCCTCCTGCTCGGCCCGGGCGAGGAGAAGCTGAGCTTTACTAACCTCGCTGCAGGTCAGTGACCCCATGAACTAGAGGGCACGGCAACTACACAAACCCCACAGAAGCCCTCTGGGCGCAGCGGGAAGGGCACAGGGAGGATCTGACTCCAGCCCACGGGCAAATCGGCTCACAGCAGCGAGCAGCTTTAGGGGACAGTTGTTCTCTGGAAGAAGGCAAACACAAGGGAAATGGCAACTGAGGAACAGAAGGACCTACTGGATGAGGCTGGCTCTCCAGTGACCAAGCGTTCAGCATACTTCTACCACGAAGTAAAACCTGAGAGTTAGGGCACCTGAAGACTTGTGAACCGCCCTCAGAGGACAAAGCATTTGGCAGAGAACAATTAAGCGCACAGTTTCTGCCGTTTGTTAGAAGACAAAGACACGGACCAGAAACCGGCGTCTGCAGCACCTTACGGGGGAGCGCCTGAGAGCCGAGGCGCTCCTGCAGGCGTCTCTCCTCCACACGCAGCAGCAGCGCTGCAGTTCTCTGCGCTCGGCCTCTCTGGCTGACAGGAAAATCCCCTTTTGGCAGCTCTCCTCTAAATTCAGCCTTGCCTCTCGGAAGACAGTCCACTGGGATGCTGAATGCTGAGGACGGGGCTTGGTCAAGGCAGAGCGAGCCATTCCTCGCAGCTCTGGCAGCGGCAGCAGGGGAACCTCCGCAGCGCGGCTCCAGGAGTGCGGCTCTGCTTGTCTACATGTCCTCAACGCTCCACTTGTACGCGAGCTCCTGAACTGCCTTCTTGTTGGCGAGCCTGGCAAAGCGCTGCTGCTCGAACCCGTTGGACCTGCAAAGTGATACCAAGAAGGCCATGGGCTGCTGCGCAGAAGCTTTTCTGAAGCAATGAAACTTTCTGGAGACATTGCCAGTTTTCCACTACTTCTACTCTGGCTCAGTTCCCACCTCGATCCCAGGTTAGCAAGTCAGCATCTCTGAAGCTGCTGACACCCGTGCTGGCAGCACCGGCCTTGCTCCCTTCTCTCCTGGATGAGCACGTACTCATCACCCGTCACATTCAGCCTCACTGTTGCTGATGATCCAATTCACTGGATAACTGGGAACCTTCACACTGGGAACCCTCTGAAGCAAAACCTAATTTATTTTTACTGTAACCCTAATGCGCCAGTGTGTCAGGAGCTCATACCTGTCCACACCATCCCAGCGATGCCCGGGCCATATATTGAACCTGTTGAGTGGAGGTGCTGGTCCATTGTACCTAGGTTTTTCTAGAAACAGAAAGAGCAATAGAGCCGTTTACTCCTTCAGCGCAATCACGCGGTCACATCGTCATCTACCTAAGAGGCGTCTGCGACAGCCAACTACAGCTCACAGAGGAAACTTCCAAAGAGGCACTTAATCAAACCGGCATCGGTTCATTTTTTTAACTCCCCGGCCACTGCCCTCCAAGCTAACAGATAACAGTAATGGTTACTGGTAACGAGGCAGAAATAGCAAATAGCACTACTTCAAACACTCCAGAGAAGCGGTGCTTTACGCCATCTATTTAACAGCAGCTGCATTTCTACACCGCTAGGGCCTTAAAACACACACCGGTGCAACGCAACATCCAAACCTTTCTTTTCTTTGTTCTCTTTGGCCTTCCTTTTTTTGATTAATTCGGCCATGGGGTCTCCCTCTCTCTCCTGTTCTCTCAGCATTTGGTCCAGATCCTGATCATCAATATAACGAGCCAACGGCTTCTGCATCTCTTTCATTGCATCTTCCACGTTCTGCTGCTGCTGCCTCCCCTGCGCCAGCCTGGAAACAAACACACACAGTTTCACCCCCAAGCCAAGCCATCGTTCGCCGCAGTTGATCCCAGTCCCGAACTTCCCCTGCGTGCACAGCATTCCCAACGCACGTCCGGCAAAGGAGGGATAATTGAGGGTGTCTCCAAGACATGTGTTCTCCTGGGCCCAGGCTCAAACTCAACAAAGCGACACGCCACCAACACCACAGTACCAAAACCAAGCTAAAAAGCAGGGAGTGGAGAGTCCCAAGCCGCGAGGCCAAAGACGGTGCCGGGGGGCTCTGGAGAACCTTACCCTTTTCCCCACTTGGCGTATTGCTCGTCTCTCTCGGACTGCGCTTCAGCTTTCTGCCTCTGCTCCAGCCGCTCCTGCGCCAGGTCCCTCTTGCGGCCTGATTTGTCTCGGAAGACGGTCTCAGAGTATCGGGATTCCTCTGGAGGGGGCAGACGCCTCAAGTCACACATTTTGGAACATTATCTCCACACAACTCAGTGACGGTGACTCATTTCAGCATCCTTTCATTTTACTTGTTTGAATCTCCGAAAGAGCTTATCATCCAAAACCAGGCCGGATCACAGCTCTGGCTTTAGCCACTGCCCCACCAGCCACGCTCATACCGTGAGCTCTTTTAATATCACTCTGCTTCTTCAGCCTTCCAGCTGAGGCAGACGGAGAAAAAACCTCTCACCCTCCCTACGATTTCACCAGCATTGCTTTGAAATCCCCACTTATAAATCCTTCATTCCGGAGGCTCAGTGACCCGACCCAAGGAATCCAGCTGCACGCCTAGATGCTGCACCACAGGGATGCTCTCCATCAGCATCCTCACACCAGGGCTTGATACAGCACCGAGAGCCAGTTGAAAGCAGGGAAAGAGAAAGCGAGCTGGTGCTCACGCAGTGTTTTTACACCCCTACCTTCCAAGTGCTTGTTATTTCTCTCATGCCTCCTGAGCTCCTGCTGTTCCCTCCGCAGCACATCAGCTGACACCAGCCCAGCTTTGACCCCTGAGAACATCACGTTTGCCTGCAAATCAAACAAAAATCACATTTAAGGCTAGCTGAGAACTGCCCAGGGATCCAGAGGAGTAAAGAAGGGACAACCCGAAGCCAAGAGAGACGTGTCAGCAGAGCGTGACACGTTACTAAGCCCCTTTTACTTGGGAACAACTTCCCCAGACCTTCTCCTGCCGAGCTCCTCCCTCATGCCCACCTCGTGCCCCTCTTACACACGCCTGCACGCAAGAGGTATGTGAGGTCTCTACTCCACGATTTGTAAGTCATCAGACTTCTACAGTTTTCTATCAACAGGAAGCAATGTACATCTTAAATGGAAAGACAAAATGTTTACCTTCTTGGGAGACCCCTTAGCATCCTGGTGGCGATGAGGTGAGAGGTCGGGGGAACCCCCACCTGCAATAAAGACATATAGCAAGTAATAATCACAGAATTAGAACTGGTTCCACGCAAGGACTAAACGTGGTGACGCATGAGGTTAACTCCTAGAAAAATCAAGGCCTTAAGAGATGACAAGCTGTAGGAAAAAGACAAGTATGTGACAAGAGCCTGTGAATTCTCTTCCTTCTGGATGTCTACTGCCTAGAGACTGCACTTAAACTTTGTTTTCCTTTCGGACACGTTTAAGCCTTAGCCACCTAACTCCTAGGTTAATTCTAATCCAGCTGATGAAAAAACAGGATTACAAGAACTAGCTTTACCAACAGAAACGGCAACCTATCTGTTACCATTCCATGACTGCAAGTTATTTCCAAGCCACTCACCTCTGAGGAGCGTGCAAACATGATCACAGAGTGGGCAGCCAGCTAAGAACAAGAGAGACAGAACAAACTTATGCGCTCACCCTTTGTTCCGCTCTGCTTTTTCAGACTAGGCGATACAGTCCTCTTTCTCCGAGGTGGTGACAAATCTGGGTCGGAATCATACCTCTTCTTCCGTGGAGGGGATAGATCCGGAGTAGCCTGACGCTTCTGACGTGACGAGGACTTGTCAGAGATGCCGTGCCCGAGCTGAGATTGCTCTCCTCGGACTCCCCCTGACTGCCACTTGTCCGTGGTTTTGCAGCCCTTTTTCCCTATTGCTAGGCTGACTCTCTTTGGAGAGATGTCTGGGGAGTCATGGCGCTGCCGCCTGGGGGGTGACAGGTCCGGCGAGTCGTGGCGCTGCCGCCTGGGGGGCGACAGGTCCGGCGAGTCGTGGCGCTGCCGCCTGGGGGGTACCGGGTCCGGCGAGTCGTGGCGCTGCCGCCTGGGGGGTGCCGGGTCCGGCGAGTCGTGGCGCTGCCGCCTGGGGGGCGACGGGTCCGGTGAGTCGTGGCGGTTCTTTCT
Source organism: Rhinoptilus africanus (assembly GCA_013400135.1). NCBI lineage: Eukaryota > Metazoa > Chordata > Aves > Charadriiformes > Glareolidae > Rhinoptilus > Rhinoptilus africanus. Next base: position 6,223 of record VXBO01000012.1, on the reverse strand, counting down.
TGGTGGGGAGAGGTCTGGGGAGTCGTGGCGTTGCCGCCTGGGGGGCAAGAGGTTGGGGTAATTGTTTCTCTCCCGCCTAGGAGGGGACAGATCCGGGGAATCATGGCGCTGCTTCCTTGGAGGTGATCTGTCCAAGGAGTTGTGCCACAGTCCCCTTGGTGGCGAGTTGTCTGGGGAGTCATGGCGCTGTCGCCTGGCAGGGGAGTAAAAGGTGAAAACGAGAGTTAGGTATTTGTTTGGTTTGCTGTCTCCAGACCAGAAACAAAAATAAAGTGTGATCTGTAAAGGTAACGGTAGGGGTCAAGGATGAAAACTGCTTTCTGAACAGGAATTCACACTTGCTTCTGCACCTCTGTGTAGTCACCTGCATCACTGACTTGCAGAGTTCACAAAGGAAATTCCAGAAAGCTCTGAGGCAACAGGGATCACAGGAAAGCTATAAATTTAAAGTCTCCAGGGACTCAGACTACAAACCCCATTTTTTGCCCTTGTATAATCACCTTCTCACTAGGAAACACCCACCGTGTCCTCTCAGACAGCCTGGGCGCTGTGCGACCACAGAAGACCCCACAGAAGCTTTCTGAAGAGAGGCACGTTGTAACACCACCGTTCTCACCACGTTTCAGATCACAGCGAGCTGCCACTTGGATTGCTCCGACGCTGCCAGAGGACTGCGGGATAGCTGCGTACCGTGCAGAAACCCAGGCAGCACGCTGTGTGCCAGCCCCTCCGGCCGGGCAGAGTTAGCCAACAGTGGAAAAGCAATGCCTGCCGAGGCCACTTCCCCCATTTCACAGCAAAGCATTTAGAAACCACAGAAGAGGACAGACGACAGCAGCAAACAAGAGTTAACCTCCAGAAGAACTTCTAGCTGGAGCCCCGTACCTCACAGTAGATTGGGCTGAAATATCCGAATTTTGTGAGTCTTCATTCTGGTCTAAAGAAAAACAATCAGAAAGTCACCACCGTTAGGGCTTTCCACAGTTTGTGGTTTCTTCAGCATTTCAAGGATTCAACTTGTTTTAGTTAGTATTACTTCTAACTTTCAACATGATTGTTTAGAGCAGTTAAACATTCAGGGGGAGAGGGTGGAAAGGGTTGGTCTCACCTCCTAAAAGTTTCCATTTAGCATTTGTTCGGAATTCCTCCATGAGCTTCACTTCATCTGGACGCTCATCAATAAATTCCGCCACCTGAAAATAAAACACCAGAGTAACAACACGCCCTTAAAAAAAAAGAAAAAAGAAAGCAAGACTTTCCACCTTTGAACACAAAAAGTGTAACTGCACTGACAGGCAACTCATGTCTGACCATCATTTAGCTGCCTTCCTACAAGCAGATCTCAAAAGGACTTTCCAAAGCCCTCAACTTCAACCGTTACCTCTTCGCTGCCGCGGATTTCCAGCCCCTCTCACAATCCACCGGCAGCGGTCAGCAGGCCCCGGCAACCGCAGGGTTACCTTCTGCCTCGTCCCAAGCGGCTCTTTTGGAACGGTGAGAACCACCCCACCGGCCCTACCACCTGCTTTCATACTTGTGAAAACGCAAATACACAAAGAGCAGCCTATTTTTATCTTCAGGGAGATGATCCAAACCCTTCGCGCTTAGACCAGGCAAACTCACCCAGCCCCGCTGCAAAACTGACCAAAAGTTGTGGGCGTTGGAACCTACCACCTTTTGTAACCTAGCAAAAGATGGGAAGCTGTGGCTGCCCCATCCCTGGAGGGGTCCAAGGGCTGCTGGACGGGGCTTGGAGCAGCCCAGGCTGGTGGGGGGTGTCCCTGCCCAGGGCAGGGGGGGGCTGCAACGAGATGATCTTTAAATTCCCTTCCAACCCAAACCATGCCGGGATCCTATGCAAAGAGGAGGCAGGGAGAAAGGGTTTGGGGAGCGCTTCCCAAAGAGAGACAGGCGGCAGGCCACAGGAAAAACACAATTCCCAGCTCACCACAGGCATGTCCCCTTCCTCCTCCTCCTCCTCCTTCTCCGGGGTGACGGCGATGCTGTTCCAGCTCACATCGTCGTCCACGATCCGCATCCTGGGGGCGGGGAAGAGGGGCCCTGCCGTCAGGATCCCGGCAAGGAAGGGGCCCGGCCGAGGGGCGCGGGGGGCGCCCTGCCCCGGGGGGGATCCCGGCAACGGAGGGGCGAACG
>VXBO01000011.1:109008-163188 GCA_013400135.1 Rhinoptilus africanus | reverse complement strand
GCTCCTGTCGCTCGCCGCGGGAGAAGCGGTTTCCTGGGAGGGCGGTCTGGCTGCCCGGTCTCGCCCCCCCGGGGTTTGGTGGCCCCAACCCGGGGTTTGGTGGCCCCCCCGGCCTGCCAGCTCTCGCCAGCGGGTGACAGGTCGCCGGTGCCCTCCGCTCGCCACTCTCGTCGCCAGAGGAGCGCCCGAAGGAGCCGGTGGCCTCCCCGCCACCCCGCTGTCCCCACCGTGCTCCCTCCTGCCCGGGGGGCGTTGCGGGTGGGGACAAGGCGGGGGGATTTTAGGAGAGCATTAGCTGCCCGGCTGGACCCTCTCCCCCCGTGGATGTGTCCTTCGCCCCGGGGGTGGCAGCAGGGGGTCTGCAGGGGCTGTGCTCATTAGCGGTGCCCGGGAGGGTCACAGAGTCGCCTGGGCTGGAAGGGACATTTCAGATCACCAAGTCCAACCATCAACCCAACACGGACAAAACCCGTCACTGGGCCAGGTCCCTCAGCACCATGTCTACCCATTTTTGTCATACCCCCAGGGATGGCGACTCCACCACTTCCCTGGGCAGCCTGTTCCAATGCTCGGCAACCCTTTCGGTGTAGAAATTCTTCCTAATATCCAATCTAAACTTGTCCTGACGCAACTTGAGGCCATTTCCTCTTCCACTTGTTACTTGGGAGAAGAGACTGGCCCCCACCTCACTACAGCCTCCTTTCAGGTAGTTGTAGAGAGCGATAAGAAGAAGCCAAATCCCCGGCTGTCCCCTGCCGGGGGAAGGCCAGGCTTGGTGGGAAAGGGCATCATCGCGATGCCAAATGCAGTGAGCTCAATGCAGATGAGAGTGATTTCTAGGAAGTTCAGGTCATCACTGAGTAATTTGTTTTTCACATCGCAGGTTATTCTCTGGGTTTTGGTTTTTCTTTAATTTCTGTGAAACATTTCAGAAGCAGAATGGAGATAAAAGGTCACCCTTACAACTTGCTAAAATCTCTCTGCGCCGCTGGCAGAGTGTCACTCCTGCACCCGCGCCGGGCAGCTTGCTCTCCCCAGCCCTCGGAAAGGTGCTGGCCCGGTTAGCCCCATCCTGTAGGAAAATACCCAGGTTCTCTAGACAAAGGCTTTGTGTTTGCTTCCACAGAACTGCCTTTATCAGCGTCTCATGCAGACCAAACCTATGCAAATGGGCTCAGTCTCTTGTCTTTTTTTTTTTTTTNNNNTTTTTTTTTTTTTTTTTTTTTTTTTTTTTTGGAAGGGTAACGGATGCAAAGAATGGTCAAGGTCTGTCTCAGTTGCCCAGATTTGTTGCGTTTTCACAGCCCTCACTTGGTTTCCAGCAGGCTTTCGTGAGTATTTCTAACTCTTTTAATCCTGCGTACTTACTAAAGCCCAGGGTTGCTTTATCCCCTGGCGTGGTGCATCCAGGCGCATCCAGCTGACATTACCGGGAGCCAGCACACTCTGCCTCTTAGTGCTGGCTGCTTCCTCCCCGAGCCGCTCTTGCAGCACCTGTGGAGCTCCATCCTCTGCACCATCTTGCTCTGCCTGACCATGGCACAGCATCCGCCTGGCCTCCCTCTCCGCTTTTCTCTGGTATTTGCATTGCGCTGGGTGAGGTGACGCTACTTTGCATGGCTCAGGTGCCTCTTGTGCCAGTCACCCTTTCCTGGCTGGAAAAAGCAGGCGGCTGGTTTTGGCAGGACCCTGCCGCACTAGCTCCCGGTTTCAGTGGGAGCACAGCCCTCACCTCCCTTCACGCCTGCAAGAGGCTGTGAACCTGGGTAACTGGCTGGGTAAAATGAAAAAAGAAAGGAGGAAGAAAAAAAAAAGCATCCCCAAAGCCACAAGCAGGAGTTTTACCCTGCTCTGGGATTCTTTTCTCTCCTGACTGTGTCCCTGTGCTGAAGATAAGAAAGAGACAACTCATGCGTATCTGACCCGCACGTGAGAACGTGAGAGAAGCATGCGTGAGAGAGAACGTGAGAGAAGCATGCTTCCTGTCAGAGGTGTGCTTCGCGTCTTTATTCTTTTCTTTATCTCGCCTTTTTTTTTTTTTTTTAATATGAAAACTTTACTGCCCTAATGACAGCCTGTTGTAATCACCGGGCTCCATAAACCCCGGAGCGGTCCTGCTGAACCAGCAGTGCCGTCTTCCCTCCCGCAGCACAAGGCACGTTTCCCGGAGCCTCCCCTGCTCCCTGGGCTGTGCTCAGCTATCCTGACCTACAAGCCTCCTAATTGACCCGCTGCCCTCCCGTAGTCCCGACACATTTTGACAGACCGCAGGATCTTTTGGCTTCCGACTCGACTGCTTGCTATTACACGTGCCTCTCTCAAAGGCAGCGTGCTCTACAATACAACGTTTCTCGATATCAGCAGCCTAATGAGAGGGACATGGATCTAATTTCTCCCTTGGAGTAGCTCTGTCAGCTTCAACGTATGTATTGAATGAGAAAATTTGGCCCCTTTTGCGTTGCAGTGTCTCTGCCTATCAAATGGGGAGAAAAAATGCTCGACCATAGCAATGAGTGACTTAACCCCTCTCCCCCCGTAAGAGCTGGGGGAAAAAAGGCCTTTTACTTCTCAGACATGCTGTTCCCAGACTGAAGTTGCACGTGTTTTTTTCAAAAGAGGTATCTGCTCTAAAGGACAGATATGCAGCTTCCTTGGAAATGCAGTAAAATGCACTTAGCTCAAGCAGTATTTTGGAGCTGTTTCTAGGGCTATCTCAGCCTCACCGTTTTTCCTCTCAGTCAGTCTTTACATCTGTAAGCAATGAAAAAGAAAAAAAAAAAAAAAGAAAAAAGGACATTTCAGCCGATTATGAATCCTACCAAAACCCCTTTTCTCCAGACTATGTGTGTCCACTGCTATCCTTGTCAGGAACAGCTTTAGCTTCTTCTGAGATTGGCTGGGAAGAGAATAATCTGCTTCGACCTAACTTTCTGAGCAGAGGGTTAACAGCGACAAGGTCCAGATGCCCAACCGTCCCCAGGGGCAACTTCAGGACAGGCGCTGGGGGGGTGCGAGTCACCGCAGGGGGTGGCTGCAGCGGGGTCTCTGAGTTCCCCAGCCGGCACTGCAGCCAGGCGAACACGTCGGGCAAGACGTCAGGCAAAAAGCATCCTCTCACTCCTCAGTTAGAGCACTTGTGAGTACAGTGTGTAACTGCACGCAATTAGAGCAAGGGTTTAGAAGAGTGTTTAGGGCTCTACCCCTCTGCTAGAGGGAAGGATCACCCCCCCTGTGAAGGACCTTGGGGCAGCCAGGGCACAAGCCGCAGCCAAAGGTTGCTCCTAAACCTAAAGCTGCAACGGGAAAACCTGACTCTGACTATCTCAAGGAATGTAATGTACTTGGCCCCCTCAAACCTCTGCAGGAAACACTCAGAAAGGCATACAGGGCAAACAATCTTTCACCCTTTCCCCTCCATTGAAGAATAAAGGGGTATATATTAGCTACCCGCTTCACGTAGCTTGCTGGGCCAAATCGAACTCTGGCTTAAAATTTCTGTGCAAAACCAGATTCAGAGCCATAATTAAATTGTTTCTACTGAGCCTGCAACTCTTCGTGTTCTTTTATTCATGTTTTCTTCCCCCTGTGATAAAATGTGAACATTTTATCATGAGGTCAGGGAAAACAAATTTGCCAGATAGCCCGTTTCACCTCCTTGAGCAAACCCTGGCAGTCCAGAGAACTGGCAACTGCAAGACGATAGGCATACAGAAAATCTCATCTCCTTTCTCCGTGTAGGCATTTATCTCTGTCTTCCACCAAGGGACGCTGATTTCTCATGGTCCATGTCCAAATCACACCGGTATCCACCAGGAGCCCTACAGAGACAAGGTGTTACACTGACGGTGGGAAAGGCAATGGGATCAGTTCAACCAGCCATCATTTTGCTTTGGTTTATCCTTTCAGCAGGGCTTTTTCAGGTCCCAAGACAGTTGTTTGTCCCCATGCTTGAAAGCCCAGCCTCAGAGCTGACGGATGAGGCTGATGGAGGGGCTGCAGCCATGCTGGTGGGCAGCAGTGGGGTGGCCCGGCTGGCGGGGCTTGGAGATGGGCTGGAACTCCAACATAACAGGGCGCCGCTTTATTTTTTTCCTCGAATTCATCAGAGGTCACTATTTGTCGATTTCTTGGTGTTCGTTCCCTGGGCAGGAAGGGGCTTTTCCAGGACTGCACAGATGAGATGGTGCAGAGGAATTGCAGTAGCTTGTCGTGAAGCTTGGGGTGCCAAGATGCCCAGTGGCTGGGACGCATGCTGGGATGACATCGAAGCTGCGGTGTATTATCCACCCAGCACCATCGTTCTGCTGGTGGGAGGCGCGTGTCGCTCGGTGATGGAGACGTGCTGCAGATGGTTCAAATTTTCAGGCCTTGGCTTTTTGCCGATGGTTGTAGAAATCTTTATTCTGCTCTGCAGCATTTGTAGCTCTGAAGGTGACCATAGCCTCGTGATTGTTCGGGCTTTTGTGGCTGGAAAGTCTGAATCTGGGGCACTTCATGCCCCCCCTGGGCAGCACTCACCCCCAGGCCCATGGCTAGGATGTGCCCCCTGGGCCAAGGAAGCCCCTGGACTGGCGCAGGAGTAAGGGCGGCTTAAGGAGAGGGAGGGCCCTCGGTGGCTCTGAAGGTACCGTTCGTCCTTTTGGGGCCCCAGGCTTGCTTTTCCATGGCTGTGGCAGTAAAATCCCAAATCCTTTGTACAAGGGAAGTGGAGACTCCTCTCACGGGCTCCTAGGAGAAGCTGCGAGCTGAGAGGTGGAGACCTGGTCTCTGGTTTCTCCTGAGGAGTGGCTCTTTGTTGACTTCTGAGAATAATCTCCCCAAAAAAGCCCAAAAACCAACCCAAAAAGAAAGGGCTCTCAGTAGTGTGTATAGATCCTGGATGTAAATGAGTGGTGATATTCAGAACCAAAGTCAACTCTCCCTGCTCTATTCATCCCACTCCCCCGCCTGCCAGCATCCCTCGGGCATCTTCTCTCCCGGACTGCAGGACCTTTGGGAGGGCAGCAAAGCCAAGAAAGCAAACAAATCAACCTGTTATTGCAGATCAACATACACAGAGGGACAAACCAGAGTGTGTGGAAGCCCTTCCCCAAAATATCTGCCTCCAGGAGCAGAGGGGCTGACCAGCCTTGCCCCATCCATCTTGCTTGCAGTGGCTGAATGTTCTCCCCCACACAAATGCCTGCCATAGCAAAGCGCCGTGAGCTGTGCTGCATTTCTGTCAACTACATTATGCAGCTGTCAGGAGTCTCGAAATCCCACCGTCACCATCAATCCAGCTCAGGGGAGGAAAGCCCAGTGCAGAGCCACGCCATTAGTCCTCCACGGGGTCATTAAAGCAATGACATGAGACTAGGAGTGCTCCTGCCCAATGCCGCCAGACCACCAGTGTCAGGCTCTGTACGTAACAGCGTGTGTCCTTCACTGCCTTCCCAGGCTAGAGCAACATCTGGTAGCTGTATCCGTATATTCTCTGGTTGTTGGAGGGATTAAAATCCTGTGGTAACCCCCAAGCATTTTGCTGCTGAGTGAATAGCTAAAAGCTTGGGTGGACTGAGCATAAGAGGGAACCTACAGCTGCCAAATCCGTTTACCGAAATTTTTCCCTGCCCTCTCTACTGATGTTTGGATTCCTCCTCATCTCCAAAGCCCCCCATAGCCTTGCAGTCGACATCCTGCTGCGCATCCTCACATCCTGCCCATGGGGTCTGCTGCACCAGCCGGCATCACAGTGCTCTGGTAGCCCTCTCCCTGCAGCTCTGCAGCGGTGTTACGGGAGCAGGCAGGCAGACGAGGCCATGGAGTCTCCTACATGCTCTCCCTGGTCTTTGCCGGTGCTGGTGATGGAGGAGGATCCTTTGTGTATGAGCTCTCAGTAACTGCATGAGCAGAGCCTGCGCAAAGCTGGGATGGGTGCAGGAGGCTTCGATGCTTCTGTTTCTGACATGGACATCAGTAACGCTGGCTCCAGCCAACACAAGGCTCCTCCTAGGCCCTGCCTTCTCCTCGGCTTTACCAAAGTTGCCTCAATTTGAATGGTTGTTTTCAGTGGCTGTTCTGTCCTCTGTCTCTGGATGTGACTTTTGGTTGACTATGAATTGAAGGGGAATAATCTAGGGCTAAATTCCTATGGGTGCTGGTCCCTGGGAGGTGCTCATTGTCTCCTCTCGTTGCAAACTAACTTTGGCTTCCTCAGAAAATTGGGGTAGAAGATGAAGGAGTGATTGAGCACTTACCTCCCACAACCACATTTTCAGATTAGGTGTCTGAAGACAGGCTCCCTGTGCCTGTAGTTAGGCACCAAGGAAAGGTGGGGTTTTTTCATATGAGCTTAACCTCTGCTGGTTTCACTAGTGACAGACTCAGAGAATCAGTACTAGTCACTTTTACTTAGATATTTTCTGATACATAGATTAAATATACAACTGTAGGTTTCAGGAATTTGATCATTTTCTCCACTTCATCTCACAAGTAGAAAGGAAAAGTTCTTGCTGTTGACTTGGACAAGCCAAGGAGATTTGCTACTTTTTGCAGTGCAGCCTATGATTTCCTGGCAAGTATGGAAGCTGGATCCTAAGAAAGTCCTGCAAAGGGAAAAGCCCTGAGGGAAAACCACCCAGGGCTGATGAAACCACTAAACTGGGCGACACACAAAGACCTGCGCTGCAATATGGCAAATGCCAGCGCTTGGAAGGAGCCCTAGCTGTGTGCCTGGGCAGGAGCTGGGAAAGGCAGGGGTTGCATAGTTGGGTGACTCATAACAAGCTTTAACTTTTCATTTCTAATTATCATTTGCCTTTTTAACAAGCTCGGTGGGACTTGGCTTGTTGGTCTCCCTTCTCCCAGCTCATCCAGATGAGAAGCCCAAACCTAAACATGGGGTTGCCGTTTCCCGCCTGATTCAGAAACTCTCAGCCTCAGAGCGGAAGTGACTATGTCACTTTTGTTTGTACCCTTAGTGCAGGCACACTTATATTGAGTTAAGTTCTGCTTAAATCAATGTTGCCCTATGGCGTGCAAAGCTAACTGTATTGTGGCATGCATTTAAGCAGCTAAATGGTGTTCAAAAGCAATGTAAACGCTTGTGTACCTGTGATCTTGTTAGTGCAGGTTTTCTAATCTAGAAGCAATGTATAAAGAAGATAAATGTTATAGCTGTCTTTGTCTCTTTTGATTTCCTTCTCTGGCAGAGCAGCTAGTCTGTGGTCCTAGCTGAGCTGTCAGCTTGCTTTAGTCTTTTCTTGCAGGCCTGCTACTGTTTTAGGCAGGGAGTCGGCACCGTAGCTCTGCCAGGGCAAGAGGTCTGGGTTTGGACATGACCTGGCAACAGCCTGGGGTTTTGCAGCTTGGGGAAGGAGCTATGCATTTGGTCTTTTTTTTTTTTTTTTTTTAGGTAAATGTGGAGATGTTATATATGATCTTCCTCCTTCCCTTCTTCAAAAAGCTATTAAAAAGCTCTACTGAAAGATGCAGACATAAATCAGAAACACAGTCATCACCTTATATGTAATAAAAGGTACATTTTTGTCTGGAGATTTGAAAAGCAAGAGGAATAGCCCGTCAGGGCTCTGCAGCTACGAGGCACCAGCAGAAGCCCTTGCCACCCCGAGCAACTTAAAAAAACCCCACCCAAATTCTGTCTTTTTTTGGGGGGGTTGGACAGTGGGGAAAAGCTGGGTGCCCTTCACAGCTCACCGGCGTAGCTTTCACTCCTGCCAGCCTTTCTCCGTGAGCAAAATGTGCCGCCCTGCGCCCCTTTTCGGCAGGCGGCGGGGCGATGCGCCGGCAGGTGGGACTTGCTCTCAGTCACAGGTGTTGGCGGGTCCCTCAGGGCAGGGCTGGGGGGCCAAAGTGTGGCCAGTAGTCAGCCTTCGAATGGCAGCGTGCACCTTTCCACGCAGCTGGTGCCTCCAATGTACTGTGCCACTGGCTGTCAAAATGAAAAATAGCTGCAGTGCTGCTCGGCAGTGACAACCTGCCCCGTCTTCTCCTTCCCTTAATGGGAATTGAGAGACAAGAGAAAAATGATTTTGTGAAGCTGGTAAAAAGTAAAAAAAACCCAACTGTAGCTGCTGGGACAATCTCTGCCTTGCTAATTCCATCTCTGAAAAATTAGGAGATGTATTAAAAAGGGATTGCTGTGAGAGAAGGAGATTGTCTGTGGCCACAGACTCTGATTGCCACAGAGTCGGCAAGATACTTATTTTATTTCCATCCAGGAAAAAGCTGTGGATGAGCTCCCTGGCTGTGTGACATCATCCTCGGTTTTCTGCAGTGCCAAGGAAGTGAGGGGTGCCACAGATCAGAGGTCTCTGAACTGAACCAGCTTCAGGGGCACGAGCTTTAGAGGGTAGTTATTTGGTATTTAAAAAAAAAAATTCAACTGCTGGATGCTTTTAGGGTATCTCAAATTAGGGACCTGCTTTATGAGATTCTTACTTCCAGTCCCACTTTGCCTTGCTTTCCCGTTTGTAAATAAGACCACTAATACCCTTATCAGCAGAGGGATTTAGTGAAGATAAACAGATTTGTTTTTAATTCCTTCAGAAATCATGCCAGAAGTACAGACAATAAACAGGAAGCATTTGGAGACTCAGCACAGAAGCAAACCAGGATTTAATAGGCACCGCAGAGACTCTGGGGGACAGACCACAACTTGGAAAGACGGGTAAGGAAGGGCACGGCTGATTTAGGAAAAATAAGCAGAGAAAACAGAAAACGGGGGTTAAATTTTGCAGCAAATACCAAGAAAGGCTATTCTTCAACTGATATTTGGGAGGAAGCAAGAGGAAGATTTATTGAATGAGTTTGGAGATAGATAAAGAGGGAAAAGACAAAGGTGTCTGGAGGACGGCTGTTACAGCCCGCTCAATCAGAAGGGAGATTTTGGGAAGGTACCATATAAGCAACTGCTAAGCAGTCACCCACAAAGGACTTCACCTACCCCCTGCCCATGGGGGAACAGTCCCTGAGAGGGATATAGGCTCGTGGTGCCTGCAAATATCAGGGATGTAGAGCAGAAAAGGCTCCAAAGGCACTGGTGGGCACTGCTCTGGAGCCAGCAGCCGGATGGGGCTGTCCAAGAGCAAACTGTGCCCCACGGTGTATTTGCGACGGGGAGGTGTCCTCTGTCGTCCACAGCTTGGTGAGGTGAGGGATGGAGAAATGCAGCCGGCTGGAGAGCTGCACTTCAGTCTAATGAGGAGGCAGTTCAGAGGTGGTCAGCAGGAGTGACAGCTTATATGGCGAGGTTCTGCCCCGAGCAGAAGCGTTTGGGACTGCTGAATCTCAATTTTGGCAGATGTGAGGGTATGGTAAATTGTCTGCTCCATGTTAAATTCTGTTAGAACACTGAGCATTGGCTGCCCTTCACATCCACTGGAAAGGAAGCAAGGAAAACCTGGGGTAACTGGCAGCGAGGCACATCCACAGCTACTATGCCAAGACAATAATTTCTGACTGTAAAGATAGTTCTGTGCTGGAACAAGTTGCCTAGAGAAGACACTGCACCAGAGGCTCAGCAGGGCAGAGCCTGTCAGGACACGTCCACCCACGCGGGCCAAGGGTGGACCAGGAAACCACCTGCAGTCCTTCTCAGACCCACGTTTCCATCATGCTGTGAAAATTATGGACATTTTTAAGAGTTTCAGGAAGAAGTGTCAGTCTCGCAACAGCATGCCAGATGGACAGCATACAGAAAATAAAACCTGGGCACTGAGAGTAAGATAAATAGTGGAGATGTGCCATTTGCTGGGCTACCCACTCTCATAGAGTCCACGCCACATCGTCACAGCTAAAGGAGGGGGCACAATTTATATTACTTTTTTCTGGGATGCTAGGGAGTGGACTGAACCTGGAATATTGAGATATGCGTTGAAAAAATGTGGCTAGTTGTAAACTGAGGAGTGACTTGGATGGAAAGCGTTCTTTGATTCATAGAGATGGCAGTCCAAAAAAGCCCAGCTTCAGAAGTATTTCAGGCGATATGATAAAAATACACAAAAGTGAAGTCAAATTAAGAAAATAAAATTCTGATGGGAAGTACATAGGGAAGTGGGGACATTCAAAGTAATTACTGGAAGGCTATATCCATTTGGGGGTGGGAGGGACACACCCAAATGATGCCGACAGTTTCCAAAGGGTTTGGAGATGACCTACCAGCTTGCCATCAGTTCCTGACCTTTTTTCTGAGGTCAGAAAAACTTGTCTCCTTCTGAGAGACGTAAAGGAGTTCAACCTATTTATTTTAAGAAAGGCAAGGTTAAGATCACAGTCCTCAAAGATCTACAAAGCGAAACGTTCTTGGTAGCTGCAAGTTCTTTAATCAGACAGACAAAGACAAAACAAAACACAGTGGACAGGGGCTAAAGCTAGACAAATTCAGTCTGAAAGGTTCTCATTTTTAAGACTAAGTGGCATTTTTTTCCTAAACTACTGGACAATTTAACAGGGGAATCAGAGCCATCAAGGGTTTGTCTAAAAGACGTGTTGTGGTGCTTTAGCTGGTTACCTAAAGGCTGTGCTGTATGAAAGGTCAGGTGAGACAATTGCGTGGTCCAATCTAGTCCGTGGATTACAATTTTATGTCATTTGTGCTGTTACTGTGATTAAAGCGTGACGGGAGCGGTTAACCTGAAGATGTCTGCCCTGTCGCTGGAGTTCTCTCCAGTGAGCAGGCGTCTGGCCTTCGAGAGTGAGGAGGTAAAGTGCAGATGCCCCACGCAAAACAATTGTAATGGTATTAATTGCACAGTCCTTCCAGGGATTTTGAAGGCAGGGATTGCCGAAGGAGTCAAGCGAGGCGGTTGCTAGCTCACTAGCGAGCCCGTGAAGCTCCCACCCGTGTCTTGCTTGGTAAAAGAAACTTAGTGGGTTATTGCCACAGACCTCCCGTGGCTCTGACTCTTTCAGCTGGCTGTCCCTCCCTGCCAGAGCTCTTCCTAGTTTTCAAGCGCTCCATCTGAGGGAGGTCAAGAGAGCAACAAGTTTATGAAAAGGGCAGGACTCAAATTAATAAACGCGGGTGGGACAGAGATGGTGAGGTGCATTTGTCTTTCACATCTAGTCACCCATGTTAATCTGTTCTAATTGCATTAGAGGGAATGAACAGGCAACAGAGCTGATGTTTGCTGAGGTTGGTGCTTGTAGCAGCTTCGGGATTCTGCTGGGAGATTTCACCAGGTCAGCTGCACTGGAGGCAGACTCCTCTCTCAAGTGAAGGTAGACACCTTATATGTACATATGTGTCTATATTAGTTTAATGACAGGATATGTACATACAAATGTACGCATAAATTCTCCCAGGAAAGACATCTTAGCGTAAAAGTTTGCAGTTCGTCAACATAATACCCCTTCACTCCAAACGTAGGTGAGACCCACACTTTCCACACTGAAAAGCAAGCTCTTAATTTCGCTTTTGCTCCCCTTGCATTTCCAAAGCAATGTTTTGCCAGGAAATGACACTCATCACTTTCTCCATAATGTGCTGGCTCTTTCATACTGATCTTCTCTGGTAAAGGTCTTGAGCAACAAGTTGAGCCTTGTCAACGGGGGCTTCGGTAGAGGTCGGAGTCTGTGAGTATCACTGAGGACAAGCTTTGCCGAGGTGAGGAGGGCAGGATCTGGTCTCGGATATGAATAACATCTAGAATTAATGTTTTTTGCGTTTCAGCCTATTTAAACTTGTTGATATTTTTCTCCCAATCCCATGGTTCTGCTACATACAAATCAGCAGCAATGGGGAGGTAAAAATCCTTGGCTGAAGCTTGCTCATGCCATCACTCATGCTANGTCACTGTACCTAATGTATTGCCTGGTGTCTGGAGGGGACAGCCTGTTTTACTGATGTCTCCAACCCCTTTTGGCTTGTACACGTCTGCAGTGGCATCTCTAGGAGGAAAAGAACGACATGGGAGTGCAGAGACCTCATGCACATGTCCTTTTGATCCAACAGCCGCAAAAAGTTTGCATTTTTTAAGGGATTCCCTCATTTCCTCCCATCTCGCTTCCATGGCTTGTGTTCAATTCCTAGGTACGGTGCGAGCTGCCCGTTGGCAGAGCGCTGAGGGGCAGGCAGGGAGGGTGATGCTGCTCTCAGGGATGCAGCCGCAGCTCCCGGCTGGTACCCTCCCTACAGGTGACAGTGCCAGCTGAGGGTACATGGTGGCACCAGACAGAAAGCCGCAGTGAGGCGTGGGCCCCAATGGGAAACCTCGCAGGCAGGACTTGGTTGTGTTTACTCTTTGCAGACAATTTGAAGGGAAGCATCATCGGTCTCCTCATCCCTGTGGCCTGGCAGAAGCGTTTTCCCATTCCAGGAGTTTCTCCATCCTCTCCATGGATGGTCTGGTGCCCCATGGGCTGGTGTTGTGCATGTCCCTGGCAGGGTCATCCGTGTCAGAGGCCATTGGGAAGAGAGATCCATGGCTGCCTGGGATGTGATGTATCTGCTCTGGAAGGGTTTTGTGTAGGTATGTTGAAAAGGGTGTTGTTTCCTCCTGATCGTGATGGATTGCAATGGGGGAACATGCAAGTGAGCTGTCGGATATAAAAAAAAATAATTAAAAAAAAAATCCCCCATGATCTGGTCAGCAAAGCCCTGTGAGACTGGTTGGAAAAAAGGTTATTTTTTCCTTTTGTGATAACTTTTGCATTCTTTGCATTGAACCGTCTGGGGTTTGAGCAGGTATCGACCACTTGAAGTTTCTCCAAAACCAGCACCTTGTGCTGCAGCTTTCTGGGTCCCCCTTCAAAGGAGATGCTGTGAAACCAGCCTTGGCTCTTGGGGTGAGTGTGGGTCATGAGTGGGTCAGGGTTGGTCCCATGGTGGCACAGGCACACTGACCTGGGTATGAAGGGAGAGGTTTAATGAAACCTGCCAGGTGAAGAGCTTGTCCTGGCCTCGTCTTCCTCCGGTCCTCCCTCCCTCCCATCCCCTGCTGCCTTTCCCAGTCACCTTCCCGGTCTGCTCTCTGGTCCCACAGAAAAGCAACAGCCTTTACTTTCTGCAAGAAGCTGGTTGGTAGCCCCTTCACCACAGCCGTAGTAGTATCCACAGGCTGCAGCCGTGGAAAGCTGCTTTTTAAGGCATGCTGCCCCTAGGGCAGTTGAGGAAGTGGGCGGCCTGCATCCATCTCCTTTTTCTCTTGCCCTAAACCCAGCCCTGTTTTAAGGGTTCCGAATTTTGGCTGTCCTGAGCATAGAGCAATCGGGGTGCTGTTGGTGCTGCTGCCCAGTGAGGGGAGGAGGAGCAAAACAGGTGCCCTGGGCAGGACGCTGCAGGCTCCCAAGGAGCTGGGGCTGTCCCTCCTAATAGATTCCGTGTTGTTTTCCAGGTTGCTGGGGTTTTTTAATTTATTTTTTTTCCACTTTTCCCCACTTAACTTTTGGACTTTCCTTCTGCCAGTGGATTTTGAAAACATATTTGCAGTATGCCAGGCCTCATCCCAAGGGAAGCACTAAATGGGAATTAACAATTAACATCTATTTCCAAGCCCCCGAAAGAAAAAAAAAAAAAGTGTTGACACTCTTCCTGCTGTTAGGCGGCAAACAATAGGCGCTGAGCTGTCATTACTTACCTCGTGCACGCTAATTAGTCTCATACGTGTGGCTGGGAGTGTATGCACACCAGGCAGCCATCCTCACGTGCCTGCTCTGCTTGGCGCTGCTTCTCCCGGGGTGCGGGTTGGGGACCTCTTTCCACAGGGTGCCTCTGTGCTGGTAAAGGATGAACCGTAAGGGCAGAGCATCCTTCAGGGGCGGGCATCCTGAGGAAGGATGGGCACCCACTGGCGCAGCTCGGTGAGCAGCAAAATTCACATCCCAAGCACGGGGAAAAGCTTTTAGTTTAAATACGTGGGCTTTTTAAAGTCAGAGGAGAAATCTGGGAGAGTGAGTGTGGCCCAGCCTGCTTGGGCTTTAACCTGCTTAATTTAAGAGAGCAGCTCAGCTGGCTGTTACAAGAGGAGGAATTTAGAGAGGGTATTTCCCCGCAGAGAGAGGTAGCCCAGCACAGCAGAAACCTCCTCTCCTTTTGGTGCTTTTTTTGTTGGATTTCAACGGCACTAAATCCTACTGAGTCCTACAGGTGTGTTTTGTCTTCAAAGGTAATGCTGCTGGGTAGGACATTGCCTATAAAATGCTCATCTTTGAGCCTACAATCTGGTGACTTGACTCTTTTTTCTTTTTTTCTGGGGGAGGGGAGATGTCATTTCCTCAAAATATTTATTTAACATTAAGGTGTTGGAAATACATATTTATGAGAAAGCAGTCATCAGATAGTTAGTAAAATCCCTGATGGTCTCTCCCAGTTTTAAACAGAAAGTGTTGCTCTCTGCATATCGAAGCCAACACAAATCAGTACAAACAATCGTTAAGTCATTAGCAAAGGCTGCGAATGCCAGTAGTCCTAATATTAAGCCTTCTGGTGCTCTCCCTGGAATCGTCTGACTCGATTGCATCCTGTCACACTTGCAATCTGCTTTCTGCTATCAGCAGATAGGCTGGCAGCCGCTTAACTTCTTATTTAGGAATATCTGAGAGCGCTTGGGTTGGGGCTTTTTTTTTCTTTTTCTGGCTTTTTTTCCTACTCCGATGAGAACGTCCTGGTTCCCAAAGGGCAGCCTGGGGAAGGGTTTGATTTCCTGTGGGGCTGAGGACTGGCAGCCCCATTTTGAGCTGGTGTAGCCCACAGCAAGGGCAGCCGGGAGTGGGGGGCAGCCTCGCTGGGGCAGGGGGGACATCAGCCTGCTGCTCCCACCTGCCTCCTCATCCTCATCCTCTGTCCCTGTCCCTTATCGGGTTTGTTTTCCAAGGAGACATGGGAGAAGGTGATGCCAGCATTCCTGCAGCCTGGGGAGGTGCAAGCCTTTTTCGGGGTGGTGGGGGGTTTTTTCCTGGCATGAGGGACACAGGGGGAGCTCGCTCTTGTGGAACTGGGATTTGGGTCAGGTAGGAGGATCAAACAACCTTTCTGGGGAAAGAGAGGTAAAGAGAAGGTGTTGTTTTAACATGAACAGGGAGGTTGTTCCTCCTCAAACTCTTCTGTTCCTCTTCAAACAAAATAAGAGAGAGTGGGGAAAGCCCCCTCTTCCCGCCAGCCCCTCCTGCAGCCTTTTGGGCAGCCCTGACCCTCTGTGGCTCGTCCCAGTGCTGCGGTGAGTCAGTAGCCAAAGGGATGAGGTGTCTCCCGAGCCTCCCACCCTCCTCCCCAACCCCTCCAGCTTGCGAGGGTAGCCTGGATGAAGCGCTCTTTGCTGGAGACACCTGGCAGCGCCGGCCCCTGGAGCCACCGTTCAGCCTTAGGAAAATTTCCCTTTGCAAACCTTCCCCGGCTGCCCGAGGTGTAAAGCCGCTAGCTGCCACCGGCACTGCTTGGCATCTGCCTTTTTGGCATCCACGGGCATGAAACACTGCTGGGGGTGCCAGCTACTGACACAGCCTGCGGTAGCATTAAGCATTAATCCATTTATGCTGTTTAACTATAGGCAACACAGTTTAACAGGTTTTAAAACACGCAAGGGCATAAATTTCCTCCCCTGATGCTTGCGTATAAGTCTTTCTCTCTCTGATTTGCACAGCTATGGTGTCAGGAGTTTTCCTATAGGATTTGGCTGGGATACTGGCCTTGAGGCCAGCTTTTGCATCCTTAGGTCTGCCTTGCAGGACAGATCTGCAGCTCTGAGACATCTTCATGCAAATGCCATCTGTCTGGGTCCTGGCCCCCAGGTTTTGGAAAACCTTGTCCTGAGGGACTATTTCCTGATTTTCACTATGTCTCCGTGACTTGGTGAACTGCCACCCACCACCTCCTCTGAAAATATCTTGTCAGTGTGCAAACCCTGGCATAACTATCTGTGTACAAATAGTTAACCTACTGCGAGAAAGATAATTTGCCCAGCAAAGTTTATCTCCTTGGTGTTGCTTTCTGCAACAAAATCTATATAGGCAAATGAAACCTGACAACCCCACTTTTGTCGGTAATGAACCACAGTAATCCTATTGACTGCCTCCCGAGAGAGGCTGCACACATCCCCAGTCAAGAGGAGCCATTGGATGTGCTGAACTCCTGCTCTAGGACTTGAAGGATGCTTTGGCAAGCCGTTTCCTCAGTGGAAGATTTTTTTTGGGGGGGGGATCTGGGAAGCCACCAGAGGCAGATAAACCCCTGGGTTGCGGCACATCCTTTGGTCAGCTTCCCACCGACATGTGAAAACCATCCTCCTGTGCTCCTTCAGCTCTGCACCCCAGGGATGGACGTGGCCTGGGGGCTGGTCCCCACGTATGTGGTGGGACGGAGGACTGCTGGGTGATTTGGGGGCCATTTGGTTTGATCTCATCTGCCTAAAATGGTCTCAAGGGAGGCTGAAAGAACAAATGAACGGCAAGCTTGCCTAACGGACATACTCCCAGGGAGATACCTACTGAAAATCCTCAAGCAGATGTAGGAAGCCTAGGAGAACTGAAGGGCACTTTGGTAGATGCTCTGAGATGCTCCAGGAGCAAAGTCAGGACCAGCAGTTGGACACCAGGCTGGTGACTTCAAAATATAGCCTCAACATGCTCTTCCTTAATCAAGCCACACATCTCCTGTGGGGTAAGTCTCTTCATCTTCCTATTACACAGAAACGTAACATGTAGGTTTGATCTTTCAGCTGAAGAAAAAGCAGAGTGACAGGGGATGGGGAGACCAGTCCTCCCTGGAAGGAGCAGAGACCACCTTATCTTCATGTGGATGGGACTATGTTGCTTTAGCCCAAAGCAGAAGCTGGCATGAGATGCGGGCGTGCCCTGCCCCATGTGCTCTCCTACCAAGAAGCCCAGCCATCGGTGACATCGAGGAAGAAATGCTTGCTATTTTTAGGAAGGCTATTATTTGCAGCATAGGGAGGGGAAACTGGAAAGGAAAAGGAAAAGCTGCAGAAGTTAGACAACTTTCCTCCAGGAAAGCAGCAGAGAACAACACCACCTGGGAAAGAGACAGCAAAACCCCCTTTACTGTCAGGACTGTGGTGTTCCAGTGCCAGCAGGAGAGGAGTGAGCCCAGGGATGTGCTCCAGGGAGGGGCTCCCTTTCCTTGCCCCCTTCCCCCCCAGCTTTGCACCCCCTTGCTCAGGGACACAGTAGCGCCTGCTTGTCCTCCCTGCAGCAGCTTTTCAGGGAGGCGGTGGTGGTGATGGAGCCATCAGGAGGAAAGGGTTGTGTGCTCGGGGCCTTGCCAACGGGGAACCTGAAGGCAGCTCAAGCAAGAACGGCGTATATATAGATGTATGTAAACATATGTGTGTATGTATGCGCACGAATCTACCTGGAACAATGTGTCCAGGGGTTTGCCACCTGGAGCCCCCCTCAGCGTTTCCCTTTCCCTGCTCCCTGGACTTCCTCCCACAGCCCTGCCCGGGACCAGACAGAAACGATGGCTCTTGCATCTCTCTCCCCTCTCCTTTCCCACCATCTCGTGCTTTTTCTAGGGGGAGAAGGGTGCCGGCAGTGCCCTCCTCGCTGCGGCTGAGCCTCCGGCTGTGGGGGCAGCTGTGGGGGCTTCACACCTGGGGCCGGGATGGTTCCTCACGGCATCTGTTCGGGGAGGAAATGGCTCCCACCACAGAAGGCGGCCTGTCCCCCAGAGGGAAGGGGCTTGACCTCGCTGCCGGCTCCCCTCCGAGGAAGCGAGACCTCCAGAGCACTACTAAATGCTGCCGAGGATATAAATCCCCTGCGCAGAGACGGGGCAGGGGAGGGCAGCTGGAAACAAGCCCTGCCAGGAAGGTATGGGATGGGGAGGGGGTGGCATGGGGTGCGGACAGCCCTTCGCTGAAGGCCTGCTAATGACCATACATGGGTTTGGATAATTTTGTGGTACCCTTTTTTGGTAAAGATGTTAATTTTACCGGAGAAAAATTATTTCCTGGAGGAAAAAACTCCTGGAGGGTGAGTATGCCGCTGCCACCACAGGCAGTTAAGGTCTAGTCCTGTAGTTCTACTGACAGATACTAGATCTTCATCTCATCTTGGAGAGCAGCACAAAGCCACTTGCCTGCCCCAAGGGGAACCCCCTCTCCCCCCTCTGGGTGACAGATTCGTGACTTGTGCCTTAAGGACGTTTGATTTCTCAGAAGTCACAAACGGCACTCAGTGCATAAAAATGCCAAATCATGCATATTTTCTGTGGTATCTGTATGACTATATAGGCAGTCACTCAAACATATACATATGTGCATATCGATAGATATAGATATATACCCAGACATACGCAAGTGTACAGCATGTGCACCCAAAACACTCATCAGCACACAGGCTCTGACTCAGTGACACAGAGGTGAAGGGGGCCATGTCCCCTGCCATCCTCAGCTCCCTCCCTCCCTGCCTGGGGTTTTAGGGTGGTCTCCTGCTGACCCTGGGTGCAGGGGCTCGGCAGCGCTGCCGTTGGCACTGGCTGCTCCCCGTGGTGCCCTGCTGACATTTCTCTGAGTCAGCGCAGGTGGCAGATGATTCATGTCCGCTGTCGGTATGATGCTCATCTGCACAGTCTCAGGTCACATGGTTTTTATTTTTTTCTATTTTTTTTTTTAAATTTTTTCTGTGCTCACATGATTCATCTCCTCATGCCGGTGCTTCAAAAGCTTCGGTCCCAGGGGCACTGTCTTCTGTGGTCGGTCTTCTAGGAAAATCATGCCACCACTTCCCCCCCTCCCTGGTGAGCGGCACCATCTGGGCTTTTTGCACTCTTTGCTTTCTTAATTACTTATGGTTGGGTTTATGTGGCATGCAGATAGCGTTAGCTATCCATGAGTGACAGTTTTCCTTGACATGTCATCCCTAACATTTTAGAGGGGCAGTGACTACCACAGCATCTTTCACTCTCACTCCTGCAGGACTTGGCAGAAGGTGGTGAGATCGTTTGGCTGAAAATGTCTCACACTGGTAGAAGGGTCTCCCCAAACGCCTCTCACTGGAGCGAGTGGGCACGCACCCCCTGAAGAACACCAAAACACCAACCCAGAGTGACAAAGCACACACTCGGCTTTTAGGAGCACTTGAAACTCTTTCATCTGACAGCAATAAAGCTGGTTAGATAGTGGCCCTCTGCTGTGCTTGTTGGCCCATGAGGTGGTGAGAAAGGGCTGCAGGAGATAATGGGGAGGGGGGGCACGACATGAGGGCTTTAAACTGGGTGTTTGCAAGCACCAGCTGGAGATGATGGGAGATGGGCAGGTGAACATCAAAGACCCATGAGACTGGTCCAGAGAGTGAGAAGAATTTGAAGGTAGAGACATAACCAGAGGAAGGAAATATCCAGGAAATAGCCTTCCCTCCAGGAAGGAAATATCCCCATGGATGCGGGGAACAAGGATGGCGAGGGAGAGGGCAGAAAGTTCAGTCCCTAGCATGGATGCAGTGGAGACTATGGGGGTTTGTGGCTTAGATTTTGACTTTAGAGTTTCTTGAAAAATAGTAATAGTTTCTCAGAATACTCTAGCAGGTGTGAAATGTGTCTTTGCCATGGATATGCTTTCACTGCTTGTGGAAGTCCCCTCTGAGAAGAAGAGGGCTGTATAAAGCCTGCCTTTCTAATTAAATGTGTGTGTAGACAGAGAAGGTGCAATCTAAGATAATTAATGCTAATTAATTATCACATGGTCAAATGAGCAGGAAATGCACTTGGAAACTCGAAGAAAATTAATTATATGAAAATAGGGTAATCGCGTGTGTGTTCAGATACACATTTATATGAACAAGCATAATACTCAGCATTTTAAGAAGGGTTACTATAGGAAAAAAAAAAGCTGTGAAGAGAAAACATTTCCTAAAATACTCCCTACTGCATATTAAAAAAAACAAAACTAGCAAAAAATAGATGAAGTTAAGAAAAAGAGAGTAGTTTCAGTATCACTCAGCTTCAAAGGGGAAAATACTGACATCGCATAGCCTACTGCACTCTCGCCATGCAAACGCACCTGGCCTGTGAATTTACTCATTATTTAAAAAGAAAAAAAAAAAGGGCTAAATTTTGCTAATTGTCTTCACATTGTGTGGTGTTTTGTTTTGCAAGCTATTGCAGTGAGACTGGAGAAAGCAAGGTGGAAAGGCTGGAAAGTGAGCGACCAAAACCCACCCGTGGGATGGGGGAGTGCAGAGGCAAACTGATGATTTTCACATCTGCCGCGAGCTGGCCTGAATAACCATTACAGCTGCGTGCAGACAGAAGCTGCTTTCCTTACAAATACAAAAATACTTGCTTAGAAATTCTCCAGAGCTATCAGGATCCAGGTTTTCTTCCCATTTGGCTTTTTCCTTGTTGGGCTCCCCAGCCATAGCGTGTGATGAAATGCTCCTCCTGGGCAGCCAAGGCAGGGCTGTCGCTGGTGGAGGCAGGGGGAGATGGCAACTGTGTCATGGCAAACACTGGGGTTCCTCAAACCCACCGGTGGGGTTCGCCTCCCTGGTCTCCGCACGCTGTCACCCATTGAGCATACGGCATTGCATTGCTAAGCAGGTGCACCACCTCCTTCAAGCACCGCATCCAGGGTTAGCGGTGGGATGTGGGGGACAGTCCATCATGGAAAAATGCAGAAATATGTCTGCCCATGGAGCCTGAGATGGAGGAGGCAACAGCACTGGAGGAACAAATCTCACACTCCTGTGAGAGAGTTTTAAAATACAAAACTTTATAGACAAAATGTCTCACTTTCTCCCTCCTCATCCAAGGATTCTGATTTTAGATGTTTTAATGTAAAAGCAAGCTTGCCAAATGTTTGCAAAAAAAGTTGCTTAGTGGAAAATCTAATTTTATCCTAAAACTGTTTGATTCAGAAATTGATCCTAACCCTTGTTGGAAGACGTGCAGTGCCAAGAGATGTGTGTTCGTCTGCTTACACCTTTCCTCTGAGGAGCAACTGGGAGGAAGATGAAGAGAAGGAAGAGCGGGAGGTGCTCTTCCTTTGTCCAAGGAAGAGCACCACAGTTTGCTGTCGATGCACTGCAGTACAGACTTTCTATCCCCTTTGGGAAAAAAAAGGAAGGAAGATGGAGGAGATATCCTTGGAAATGGATAATGTTCTGAGCGTTTCCCGAGACCTGCTCTTGCATAGAGGGCTGGAGGACGAGCTCAGCACTGCACCTAAAGGCATAATCAAGTCCTCGGAAATATGTAACAGCTAAATTCTCATCTCTGAAAGGCAGCAGCAACAGCGATTTGGGATTCATCAAATATTTCATCCAGGCACAGGCATCAGGTGGACCTCCAGGAAGTGTGAGGGGGAGTGTGTGATTTGTATTAAATGAGAAATAATCAGTTAAGCCAACAGCAGTTCCAGGGAGCCACAGCAGACCATTTCCAGTAATTGATTTTTTGGGAGCCCCGCGGTTAGAGCTTTTCTTTTTTTTGTATAATGGATCTGTCCCCCGATGATTAACTAAGTAATTCCTTTAGCAATTACATCCTCTCCAAAAAAGACAGTTTCATGCCTTAGAAGGCACCAGGAGCAGCTCTGATCCCTCCGCCCGTCCAGTTTACTCCCCTGGGCCAGTCCCACCCCATCCCTCTCAGACCCGTCTGTCCCCATGCTCCAGCCCCAGGCTCCACCCTCCGAGCTGCCCGCTTGCATGTGAGAACCTCACTGCAACACCTCTCAACATCATATAAAGACAGGGAAAAACATCTCCTGCCTTGGCCTGGCCATGCCTGGTCTCTCCCGGGCTCCTGAGCCCACGGGGCAGGGAGGGAGGTGCTGGCAGATGGTGGGGTGGCTGCTGGGCACAGGAGTTGGGGTGCAGGCATCTCGTTTCTCACCCAGGACCTTGACGTTTGCAGGTGACACTGGGGATCCAGCAACGCTGTGGAATGGCTCAAACAGGAGCAACTTGTCTCCTGTCGGCAGCTGTAGGGTGCTGCATGTTTGCAGTTGGAGGTGCAACAACTCAAGGAGGAAGGGTCTCTAACTGCCTGCGGCACAAATGGGTTGTCTGGATGTCAATGTTGTACACTGCCCATCCTGCTCTGCTTCAAGATGCGTTTTGGGCATACCTAGGAGACAGTAGGCAGATTTCTTCTATTCACTTTAAAATTGCCTCCTTAACTCTAATACCGTTAGCAGAGCATGATTAACCACTTTCATCCTTGAGTGGGAGCTGCACAGGCACGGCTTTTCCCAGAAGAAAGTTGTAAACTTGAGGGCGTAAGATAGAGACAAGTCCTTATGGCCACTGGCCAATGGCAAATGATTACAAACTAGCAGGGGCACCCACTTCCTTCAGCTTCGTATGAACCGGATAATTATCCTTCGGCTTTGATGCCGGTATCATCAGTGCAGTGTTGGCTTGTCAAGTTGGCAGGAGCCCACACGGTCTTAGCAACAGGAAGTTTCTTCTGTGAATGCTTAAGACTTTAATAATTGTTTATTGAATAGGTAGGATGAGAGCCAGGACATAGCAGAAACACAAGGAGTTTCCCAGGAGAACTTCCAAAATCTTTGAGATACTAGCAGGTCCAACTGTAAAGTTATTAAAAGGAAAGAAAATCTTCTCTAAAGAGCTTTTGGCTATTTTTCTTGCTCTCCTTCCCTCCCTTATTTACCTGGCCAAATCTCTTCAATCTGCCTTTATTCAGCAAAGTTGAGGAAACCATTTTCTTTTATAAACTGAATCCTTCCTGAGTGATCTTAGTGGAAGAGATAGAAGGAGAGAATACAAATCACAGCTCCAAATTTATTCCCAACAAAGGGAGCTGTTGCTGCCAGTCCTGAGACAAACAGATAAGTCCAGTAATTATAGATAAGTGCTTTTGTTTGATCTGTATAACAATTTCTGCATTTTCAGGTAATTTCCCTTAGGCATTCACAAGCAGGTGGGAAGCTGTTCCTATACAGGCTGTATTTTAATTTATTTTCAATTGGCTTCTTGATGAACAAACAAACAACTTTCTTCCATTTTTAGGACTAAACCTGTTCCTGAGACTTTGTATGAGCTGAAGTTATGATTGGTTTCTGATATACTTTCTGACTTCTGCCCTTTCCCCCAAGTAAGCCAGCAAATAAAACAGAATACCCCATTGCTTCATTGATTTTCCCCAATAAAAAAGAACTTCAAAATACCCTAGCACGTTGCCGGGCCTTATTACAAGGTAGAGGCCAACACTGTTGGCCAAGATTTGTCCTAACTCTGTTAGATGCTATGCAAACTTCTCCAGAGAAGTGAGAATAGTGTGTGAATAACTCAAACTCTTCATTTTCACAGCCTTCAAATTCCTATGAAAGCCCTCTGGAACATTTTCCAGAGGTATAAACAGACACAGATGCCTCACTAAACCCCATGCACCCCATGCGCTTAGCAAGCAAACACGCAACCAGGATTTTCAGGCTGCTCACAGGAACATTCCCCTGGCCAGGATGTTCAAAAGTGGACGCAAGCCGGAGCCAAGTCCATAACTGAGTGATGAAGTCAAGTGTTCGATATCCCAGCTTCAGCTCCCTGAAACAAAGCCAAAAGCATGGGGCAGGTTGGTAAGCCGGCAGTGTGGCCCGTGCGGTTGATCAGCAAACACTCCTCTCACCAAAATCTCCCCGCCCTATCGGTGTTTCTAGGTGAGTTTGAGAAATTTCAGAGGTTTCTACTAGGGGAGGGTATATTTTTTTGATGCGCAAAGTGAGCACAATGATAGCCTGCTTGTCAGCTTGAGTGGAAGTTGTTCTTTTAGTGGTGAGAGAGCAGCTATTTGAGAAGGCCTAGAGCCAACAGGGTATGCTGAGCTTTGCATCTTGCTCTTCCTTTTTCCTTTTCTGATATTGTTCTATTAAACTGCCTGTATCTCAACCCATGATTTTTTTTTTTCTTTCCCCTCTTTTTCTCCTTCTTCCCCCTTGTGGGGGGAAGGTGGGATGAGCGAGCAGCGGCATGTTGGGGTTAAACCATGACAGACTCCCACTTAGGAGCAAGGAATATCTAGTGTTTGACAGCGGGACTGTGCCTGGCAGTGAGGGAGCACTGGTGTTTAATTGCGGGCTGGGTTAGTGTCAGCTAGGTGTAGAGGGAACAAGTGTCTAATAAGTATTTGACACAGTTCATTATCAGTCATGGTAGATTAAATAACAAGACATACATTAACTCATTTAATAATTAGCTACCATCATATCAACTTGATAAAAGAGTACTATTAAGTAAGTCTGACACTGTATTAATACAGTCTTTAATTTTTAACATGGAAGATTAAGATAAAGCAACTGCCAAGGGCTGCATTGTAACACCTTTTCCAGCTATCTTGGGGTAAACATCTTTTTGACAGCGTTAAAGCTTCCTGAGAGCAGTTAACGTTAACTCCCATGTCTGGTATTTTTCTGAAATTGTAAGTCTTTGTATTAATTGCTGCCTTGCTTCCCATTCCATTGAGAAAGAGCAAACTGGGAATGGACACCTGCTGCACCAGAGAGGGTTTCAGGGGAGGAAAGGCAAGGATGTGGTGAAACCACACAGAGCAGGGACCGTCCCACACAGGGGAGCATGAGGAGGAAGGATGGATGGAGGAGACGGCTCAGGTCTGTCGTGGGCTTCCTCTGTGGTGCTCGAGCTATCCCTTCATCTCTCTTTGCATCAGTTTCTTATCTGTGCAAAAATAAAAATACTGATCTTCTTTTTTCCATGTCGTTTCGTTTGCTATGTCACTGCTAGCGTTGCTGTACCATGTGTAGGGTTAACCACATCTCCTGGGCTGGTTCGGGAGGTGCTGAGAGCGTGATAGATGCTGCGTGTGTTGCCTCATATGCGTTTCTGTTGACCACATGGAAAGTCCGGGTTTATGTTAACGTGGCAACAAAAGCGACGTGTGGTTTGTGAGTGGCTTAAGCTGGTTACATCTAGCAGATATCTTCTTCACAGTGAAATTTTAGTAGGAAGTGGGGTGAGAAACAATCGCTTTGGTTACAATCATGTTTTATAAATTTGCTGTACGTATATTTTTTCGTCTATTTTGCTTCCATGGTTGCTGGGGGGCTTTGTGCTAGCAGTGCCTTTTTGAGCCACATGGCTAGTATGTACCCTCCAGCAAGACCTTTGATGCCTTGCCTTCACTTCTGGGTTCAAAAACCACGCAGGAGAAGACCTGTTAGTGGGAATCACACCCAGCAGTAGGTGGAGGCACAGCAGTGGCAGTTTTCTGTCCGAGGCACTTTAGGCACCTCGGGGAAAGCAGAGGCATAGTGGGGTTTCCCAGCAAGAGCTTCCTCAGCTGAAGCCGCCGTCCAACGGTGCTGGAGCGATTTTTCTTGCTGCAGTTCATCCGATCCCCTTTTCAAACCTCTGTAAGCTCTCGGCACCCAGGAGATGTGCTGCCAGGTTTGGCCAGACGCTGTGCAGATGAGCATCATTCCCATTTCCAACCCACTGCCTGCTTGTTCCTTTCCATCCCCACTTAGCTCCTGTGTTCATATGAGCGTGAACAATCCCCACCTGTTGATGTTGAAGTTTACCAGCCAGATGCCTTTGCTATTTCACTGGGCAAGTCTCTGCATATTAATGTGGGGGTTTTTGGAGAGTTTAATTTCAGTTTAACTTCAAAAGCTAGATCTAAGTTATTTCCAGAAAAAAACCAAACCGCTAGAAGATGAGTATTTGGTTTGCAAATAGATATGAACTAACTTGGATATTAATTTCTGTTATTTATTGCTGTGCTGACATGAAAGACTAAGTGTCTATGCCATAGAGGGGCTGCAGAGGTCTTTCTGAAAGGGGCTTAAATACTGTTATACCAGTGAATTCCTTGTTAAATACTGCAGTAACGCCAATGACCGGTATTAAAAAATAATGGTAGGCTCAGAAAAAATAGAAGTCAGCTTAAAATCATAAGAATGAGATAGATATATATATATTTAGTTCTTATTTACCTTCTGGTTTTTTGAGTCTCCTGTTTATGCTTGCAAGAGCTTTTCCTACACTCTTATGCTGTATCAACACTTTTTTATTATATTGAAAACCAAGCTCCAATGATATTACTCAGCTGAAGGGCCAAGGGTTTAAGAATAGCAAATATGACAAGATACCTGATAAAATAATGGAAGATGGCAAGCTACTGTGGCTGCTTCAAGCATCTTTTCTGGCGAAAGAGGTTGACTAGACAGCTGGGGGAGGGAACAGGCAGATTTATTCTGAAAAATCACATTAATAGTGTTCATGCAGGAAGATGATCTCTTGATGGGAGGTGTTAATTGTTATTAATTAAAGAACTTACAGATTATATGATTAGTATTGACCCACAATATTAAAACAGTAAATTACTTATAGAGTGGGCAAGGCTACAATATGGGAAATTGAATAAGTTAATAAATCAAAATTAATGGGTGTCTGGAACAATTATAGTCATTAGTGGAACTACAGTCACTTTAAATATGTAAAGGGAAGTCCATAAAAGCTAATAACATTACTGTGGAAAGGGATTTCTTGGGACAAAACAGAGATACAGATTACCCCAGCCCCCATGAATGGGGATGTCAAAGGTGCATCCCTGGACAGGAGGGGCATTTCTTCTCCATGGCTTTCTTAAGGTGGCTCGGAGAAACTGCTTCCAAGCTGTAT
Source organism: Rhinoptilus africanus (assembly GCA_013400135.1). NCBI lineage: Eukaryota > Metazoa > Chordata > Aves > Charadriiformes > Glareolidae > Rhinoptilus > Rhinoptilus africanus. Next base: position 136,629 of record VXBO01000011.1, on the reverse strand, counting down.
GCAATATGCACTCCTCCATCAAAGTCAACCAAAATTAATGATTGTAAATAGCTCTCGAGATCAGACTTTGGTGTGAAGTCCTCCCAGAGACTTACAAAAAAATAAATGACACTTATTTTAATGAGCCCAAATCCTGCTCCACGCTCATACGGGCTTTTTAAAGTGCTCTGAAACTCAGAGATAACCACTGATGATTTAAAAGAAAAACCACCGTGCAGGGGCTGCTGCTGTGACCCTAGGCTGCGAATCGCTCGTGTTGCTTTTGCTTTCCTATCAGAGTGTGTCAGTGTGGACACTTTGCTCTGGCTCAGAGCCAGGGCCTTGGTCCGTAAGCCTTCCCCCCCTCCAGCCCAAGCACAGCAACTGTCCGCCTGGAGAAACGATCATTGTCCGCACCGTGGAAATGTTTTGCAGCCCACCACGAGCGGGGCCTCTCCTAGCAGGCACGATCTGGGACAGGGCTGCGATGTGGGAGAAGCCCTTGGCTGCAGCTGGAGGACAAGCCCTGGGAGCTCAGGTACCTGCTCACAGTTGGCGTCTAGGGACATATGTGCAGGTCACATCATCTCCCACACCAAATGAGTGTGTACATCGGCAAACTGGTTCCTCCACACCTCCCTTCTGAAAGCACAGACGCGGTTACTTGGTGCATCGAACATCACACACGGCAGGGCGTGTTCCCCAGCCCTTCTCGCCAAAGCCTAAAACAGAAGGGAAGGAGCCGTGCTGTGTTCAAAGGTGAAGCATTCATCGTCCCTGGAGGTATTTCAAAGACAGGTAGACATAGTGCTCAGAGATATGGTTTAGTGACGATTTTTGTCAGAGTTAGGTTGTTGGTTGGACTAGACGATCTGAAAGGTCCCTTCCAACCTAGGCAGTTCTATGATTCTATGGCTTGAGTGGAAAGACACTCCATCTCAAACTGTGAAATCTCACATGTGTGGTTTCCTGTGAGGTTTCCACCTGTGGAAGGGAGAAGGGCTTGCACTTGTGGGATGAACTATTTCCGCCGCTAAGGACACAGGACTTTGTGTTCAAAGATGATCTTCTTGCTCTTCAATGTGAACCTGTGGGTCCTGGTCACCTCTGGAAACCATGGCCACCAGCTTCTGATGTGCAGGGACACGCAAACACTTTGCATAGGGCTACATTTGAGAAGAGAGAGGGACAGGCACACACTCTGAATCCACGACAGGGCAAAGGAGGTGGCGTGCTAAGGATCTGATCTCCCTTATTCATGTTAGCTTATGTGAAAATGCAGCAAAGCCTTAACACCCAGTCACCAGGAAACTGAAGATCTCCAGCCATTTTGAATCCAGAAGCAAAGTTGTACTCTGTTGCTGAGGCAGATTTAATCAACAGGAACCAGTGCTTGAGGGCAGTAACAGATAAGCAGAGAAATTAGTTCCAGAGTTATTGTAATTAAAAACATCTGGGTGATGTCACCCTGCCTAAAAGGCCATTCTCATGCAGAGTTTGCGAGCACTCCTAAAACGCTCATACTAACTGGCAAGAGCAAGCCTTTGATTACATGCCACGCTTTTTTTCTGTATGCGTGTGTGTGTGTCTGTGCAATATTTATGGGTTTGGATATTCCCACAAATACTGTTCCCCTTTTTTCAATGTTGGAAAACCAATGTCACTAAGGAATTTACAAGGACAAATCGATGGCCAGACTCCTCAGCAGATGGAAATGTTTAACAAGCTTCTATATCCACTGGAGAGACTTACCACAGATGTATCTTACCCAGAGACTTCAGCCAAGTCTTTATTTGTACACGGGGAAATGTTCTTTTTTTATATGAGACTTTTCATTTCACTGACACCGAGCAGAAGCAAAGAAGCTGTACCTCTCATCCCTGCCTCCGGCACAGCAGAGTTGGCTCTGATGGATGCAATTCAGATGGAAGATGGGCAGAGTTCAGCTTTCCTTCCTGGAGTGTACAGCAAGACTTTCAACATCAGTACCCTTCAACTGGAGAATATGCCCTTCATCTTATTATTAAATATTATTATTAAATCATTAAATATCATTATTAAATAAGGTGAAGACACGTGGGCTACCTCAGGGCTAATGCTGCAGTAGAAGTGACTTTTTCAGTGGGATACTGTGAGGGTTCAGCCAGGCTCTGGGCATGGGAAAGGACATTGATCTGGTGCCAATGGGAACTGGGCACCGCTCTGCTTTTCTCCAGGATGGGAAAGAAATGGGTAGGGAAACTCTGCACCCTCCCTGCCTCTCTCCTGCATCCAAATCACTGTCTGTGATCCTGAGGGGATGAATGTATTATGGTCTTCAACGTTTCTTGCTTTGCGGCTTTATTTCTCACCTCTGCCTGCATCTTCAGGTGGCACCAAAAATCCCGTCTGTGTATCCTCAGGTCAGAGGTGCAGACGGGGTGGGGATGCTCCTGTCAAGCCACCACGGGCCAAGGGGACTCTGGCTTATGGCAGGCAGGTGCCTACGCTGCCTTTTCAGGGACAGGCAGCTTAGGGATCAGATGGGGACTTCCCTGCCAGGGAAATTGTCCGGAGCAGATATAGCTACAGGATGTTTTCTGAAGGTCAGTAAGAATTTGTGATGAAGGACTAATACCTGTAATCGCCAAAAGGGCTTTTAAAAACTTTATTATTTATTGAATCTAATTGACAGCCAACAATTTGTAGGATGTGCATTGCCCCACCAAGAGCTGAACTTCAGAGTTTATTGGTTTGTTTTACAGTCTGAATGAGACCCGTCCTCATTAATGTTAATGTAAGATTGTCAAATAATAGAGAGCTCAGGCGTTTTTTCAGATGCTCTCCTTGTCATTTATGTGATTCGACGCAGGGAAAGCGATGGTTTGAGGCAAACTTGCTGCCGCTATGAGGGCTGGTATGAGAGGGGATGGCAAGGGTCATGGGGAGGTACTGCAAGACAAGCTGTGCAGTGAAATGTCACCAACATCCCCATTAATGGACTGCTGCAGGAAATTTTAACTGCACTAAAATTAACCTGGGGTATTGTTTAAGCATTTTATCAGACTGATCTAATCTGCTTTTCCAGGTGTTAATAACATAACAGTAGTTGCGGTATTTATGCATGCTAAGAAACTCTCTGAAACTCTGCAAACATGTTATGCTGGAGGTGGAGTTTTCTCTGTCTAAATGTCTCCCTGGAACAGAGAGGTCTTGCCTTGTCTTTGCTGTACAAAGGAGTGAAAGGGAGGTTATTTTTAGGGCAAGGCCACTGTAATACATCCCGATCTCATTGCAACTGACTTTATGGTCATCTGCGATGGAGAACCTCATCCTTTCAGCCCCGGCTCTCAGGAGCAGCCTCGAACGCCCGGTGCATCGGGGATGGACCCTGTGGCACTGGCTTGCAGAGATGTGGAGCTGCGGCTGCCCCGGGCCCTGGCGGGATCCTCTACAGCTCTGAAACAAGCCCTCAGGGCTGAGCACAACACAACCAACACCTGGAAAAAATAGCAGCTGCTCTGTAGATGTTTTAAACAAAAGGGAAGAAAAGAACTGCATTCCCTGACCTCTTTGCTGCAATGTGCTCACCATATTGTTTCTCCTGGCCTGAAGGAGGTTGCGTTTTATAAAAAGTGTACAAATAGCTCTGCCAGTAGCCAGGGTTATTTTGAAGACCCTTTTTTCTTTTTTTTTTTTTCCCCTTTTTCTTCTTTTTCACACAGTATCTTGAAAATATTTTAAGTTTCTGCTAAACAGAAAATAGGTTTCTTAAAGAGATCTGTATTGTAGGAATATGCACAGAGGGAAACCTTGCCAGGTATTAAAAATATCCAACTGAACACCTTCTGCTTGTAGCAAAGTGTGTCTTCAATACCACAAAAGCGGTGGACTGAGGCACCCTGAACTTCTAACCAGGCTTCAAGACAAGCCACATGGTGACAAAGCCCACCTACGCAAACCCTCAAAAGCAAAGAAATGGCCAGTGGGAGGGAGGCTTGTTGCAAGCCCTGCTGCCTGGTCCTGCCCTCCCTTCCCTTGCAGCCCCAGAAAGACTCCTCTGCGGAAGGGGGTGAGGGCGTCCTGCCGGCAATGCCACCTGGATGGGACAAAACAGGGTTGTCGTATGCCCTGCCCTCCGGGAGATAATTCCCACCATGTGTCCCTAGGCTGACCGAGATGCATCCCAAAAAACCGAGGAGGCCAAAGGATGGCCTTAGGACAAGCTGAGGGAGAGCTCATCCAGCTGCCTTTGCTGCTGCGCTCTCTCCCAAGGCAGTGGTGGATGAGAGGCACAGGCGCCTAACTTTTGTCCAGCTCCAAAGCCTTGTAAAACATAATAGATCAGATCAAAGGCCTCAGCAGCTTAATAGCTGTTTCCCTCCTCTCCTCCCAGCTTTTTGCTAAGGCGGTACCGGGAGCGCAAACCTGAACCAACAAGTCAAGAGTAAAATCACGTGTTTTCACGGGGAATCACGTTTGCGCTTCAACAGCTGGGAGAAAAAAGCCTGAAACCAACATTTTGCTGAGCACAAGAAGTTACTGGTTAATAGGCATGTAGAAACCTGAGGAGATGGCTGCTCCCACGGCCACGCGCTCAGCTGGAAGCGGGCAGGGGAGGTGGTGAGGCTTCTGCTGCCCTTTGCATCCCTCATTGGCCTCAACCCTCCCGGCTTCAGTGGTGCAAATCAGCGGTACCCACTCCGGCGGGATCCAGGATCCGCTGTTTCCAACAGCAAAGTGCAACAGGGGCTGGTGGCGGTGCACTGGAGGAAAAAGAGACAAAACAGCATGTTCTTGTCACTGAGATTCACTAGAAGTGTCTGTGTTGATGCGTGGTTGGCAGGGCACCTCTTACAGGCCTATCGCTTGATGAAGTGCCGTCATTGCCGCATGGCGTGGCTCCCGGGAGCAATGCCTGTCTCATGCCGTACTGCTTTCCCTGCTCCCACGCTCTGTAAAGTTATTTCTGAATAACCCAGCCCATTTACCAGGGGGGTTGATTGCCAAGCAGCCTGTTGGTCACACCAGCTGATGCAGACGCTGTTGAAAATGAAAAGTTTTAAACTTTGAAACATCCCAGTATTTACAGTCTTCTTGTCAGGCTGGGCTGCATTGGAAACAATGACTGAAACTCTTAAAAATTACCTGATTCTCACTGAAAAGAAAGGTATGGGGTGTCTTAGTCCTTGTCACCTGCAGTGCAAGGCGACAAATCACCATCAGACAAACAAGATCAGGATTTACCCAAAGACTTGCTCTATAGCAAGTGGGTGAATATGGCATGGTGCTTTCCATGAATATTCATTCCCATTTTGAAAGTGACTTTACATCGGCCATTCCGGGGTACTTGGTGTCTCTGGAGATTACCCATTTATGGATCCTGGCTAATTTGTTGTCCTCGAATTTTCTAAAAGCAGATTTCCCTTGCAGCGATTTTTCCAAGTGAGCCTTTTTTTTTTTTTTGGACAGAGCTGGGAACGGTGAACACAGCCTGGGCTGCCTGTAGAGTAAAAAGCAGGGAGGATCCCATCTGTTGCAATAGCCCTTGGCTATTTCGGCAACGCTGGTCCTGACTTTGGTCCTGGGAAGCATGGTTGGGTTGGGGTCGCTGCTCTGATCACACACCTTCCCTCTATAGCCTCCCACTGCCCACATACCTATATACACACACCCCACCACCTATATACCACCACGAGTGCCAGCTCTGGCAGAGTGCAGGTAGTTTTGGAGGTACCATTTCGTGGGCTGGGTCTGTGGGGGAGTTTCACACAGAGCCAAGGGCTGTGAGCAAGATGTATGAAGCCCCTCCAATAAATGCCTTTGCCAGAAGCGTCTCACTGCCAGATATCGGCTCACCCTGGCCACCTTCAACAAAAAGACTCCACCTGTACAAAGGACGCCCCCATGGAAACTGGGTCAACTTTGTGCCCCTACAGCTTGCAATGGGGGCATGAGGAAGGGGATGGCGATGTCCTGGTGGCACCGGTGCATCGGTGTGTGAACACTTCATGCCCCACACTGCCTCCTGGGGTCCCCTCCCTCAGCCTGGCATGGCGCAAGAGCAAGTCTCCCAAAAGCTGCGGGCTGTGGGGAAGGCTTTTTACCATGTTTGCGAAGGGAACTGAGGGCGAGCTGAATTATGGCTGCTACTATCTTTCTGAATTTGGAAGGAAATTGTCTTGATACCAGGTGTTTTATAGCATGCCTCAAATATCCTCTGATCTTTTTCAAATTTCATGCAACAAAGGTTTTTTTTTTCCAAATACTGACACAGATTGGTAATAGTGCTGGGTTAGAGTGCTCTCCAAATATTGTGCTCAAGCCAAGTAATACCCCTTGGCTTGTCAGGGGTTTTGCTTCCGATACCCATGGGCGTTGCGCTATTGGGAACAGAGGACACAGATGAAATGGCCACCTCTGAGAGAGGCTGGTTGCCAGCATGCAGGTGCCCAGGTCCAGCCTGCATGCCTTGTAAGGAAGGCTTCTCCATTACTCCAGAAAAGCTAGAAAACTTTAAAAGCTAGAGGTGCTGACCATCCTCCAGAGGCCCCCCCTCGCTCCCCTCCCTGCTCCCCCCAGCTGCCTGGCAAGCGGTGACAGCTCTGAGAGCCGCCGGGAATATGCTGGGTCTAAACATTTCCAAGCTGCTGTTTAGATCATTAAGAGCCTGTTTGCATTAGGACAGGGAAAAAGGGACCACGCAACGAACAAAAGAGCTCCCGCAAAGATTCTAGTGCTCTCCAGCTTGGCTGCAGGTGGGCCGGTGACAGAAATCGCCTCACATGGTTTATGAGGTGCTTTCGGGAGTCGGAAATGATGACCTGTTTCTTCTTCCAGCCCACGAAACAAGGGGCAGCTCATCTGCGCCCACTCCCAGCTAACGCCACTCCAAAGCAGCCATCCTGCCTGCCCTTCCTATATGTTATGTGCAGGGACTCCGTGACCTGTCCCCAACGGGCTCTTGTGCCCGCCCTTTGCACCCTCCTACCTCACATTCGGTGCCAGAGAAAGCCGAAAAGCCAGTCCCTCCTGCCTGCAGTGAGGCTGCTGCTCCAGGTCCCTGCACGGCAGCTGCTTGGAGAGAGGGGAGGCTGAATTGCCAGGACTGTCATTGTGCATTTGGGGAGGGAAATGGGTTGCTTAGGTGAGCACGCTGTCATTAACCATCTTTTTCTAGGTTTTTGCTACTTTGGCTTGTTCCTATACAGCACGCCTATACACAGCCTACTCAATTAGGACAAAATACCTCATGGCTTACCAGCATGCGTCTCTGGAAATGACACCTTATTCCTTTGCTCGTGGAGTTGGGGCAGGGACCGTGGGTTACTGAAAACACAGGGCAGCCCCTGCTCAGGTGCCTGGGAGATAAAAAGGGTGTGTGGGAGAGGCCAGCCCTGAGAGCACCTCTGTGATCAGCCTGTGGGAGCATCAGCCCTGGGAGCCCTTGGCCTTGCCCTGGACTCAGCGAGCCCAAGCATGGTACCCAGGGTGGAGGATGTGTAGAGGGACACCCCCACACCAATACTTTTCCCTTGGGGTATCACTGTAGGTTGGTTATTTGGGTTGCAATTTTCTTTTTTTTTTTTTTTCCTAAAGTTTACAACGTTAATAAAGAACATTTTGCAGGGCTCAGCTTTTAAAAGAAAACCAAAGCAACTTTGTAGGGTGTTGCCAGCCCTACCCACTCAACTACTTTTAGCTTTAAAAGGCCTTATCAAGTTGAACACAACTGACAGGTCGTATTTCGAGGAAGTGAGCCAAAAATGTTTTCACTATTTAGCTGGGTAAATTCAAGTGCTGAGCAGTTTAACCCCCAAAGCACCCTCCTCATCTGCTCCCTGCATGCCTTCTAAAATGGGTTTTGTAAAGGACAGTAGCTTGGCTATTTGTGCACTGAAACGTGAGTAAAACACCGTGTTTTCCACAGTGTTATAAATAGACGGAATATCATTTGGTAAAAGGTAACCGGGGGGAGAGGGGAAGAAAACCCCCGAAGGTGATTTCCATCAGTGTTTCCAGGCTCCACTTCCACTGTTGCACAATTAAGTCCAATTCAGTTGATACATTGGTTATCCGAAATGGAAAGACAGAAGGTTTATATTGCTTTCCATTATTATGGGTATGATGAAAGTACCACAGGCCCCCATCCCTGATAGAGAACTCTATTGTTTGAGACACAAAGCTGAGTAATAAACACACTCCCCGGGGGAGATTCTCAGCTGGTGTAAATTATCACAGCAATTAATGTGCTATTTTGTAAGTATGACAATTTACACCAGATGATAATCTTCCTCCTGGCCTGGAAGAATTACTGATTTTAGCACACGTTTCGATAAAGCTAGCTACAATTGCAAACCTCCGTGATTTACGTGCTCTGCTAAAAACCTTCTTCTCTGACACGTTCCTCTGAGTTAAGAGGATTAAGACCAACATTTAGCTTCTCCCTCTTCCTTACAACAGGCACCTGTTGAGCTCCCACCCTCCAGGTGCAGCCAGCAGTTTTTAGGCATCACTCTTCTGTTGAAGAGCCCCCCCAGCCCCCTGAAGGCAGCCTGGATGTGACCTGCAGAGATCACCCTCCTGATGTCATGGGGTGGGGGGTCTGTCACTCTGGATGTGCTGGGATGGGAAGGCAGACTTTGTAAAGCAGCGGGCAAAGGTGGTGTGTTTCTGCAGCTGTGTTGTGGCCAGGAGGAAAAGGAATGAGGAGGTTAGTGGGAAACCCTTCCTGAGCCCCTGTCTTGGCACAGTAGCTACCACCGCTGCCTTCTCCTTACCTCACTGGGTACCCTCATCCAGCACCTTAGGGCACGTGAGCATTTATCTCCTGCTACTTTTGTTACCCCATTTGGGCTTTAGTGCACGTAGGATACCAGCTTGATCTCTGCCACAGCTGAAATACTTGAGTCTCTCCAGAAGCAGAGAAGAAGGCTCTCAAGGAGCTATGCATTTTTTAACAAGACACTTTCAGAGCTTCCACAACATCTAAAGGAGGAATTTCAGGATCTGGCTGTGGATTTAGGCATTTAAATATCTAAATCCCTCTCTAGCAAAGTGAGGGTTTTTTTCCTTTGGGGGGCGAGGGTGGGCTGCTATTGTTCCTTCTGTACACGTATATCTCTAACCCTATGAATTACGGTTTGAAAACTCACAAGAGTGAGGACCCCTCACGCATACCTTACATCTAACACAGATACGCACTAGGTTGAATCCTGGCTTGATTTTTTTTTTTTTTTTTTAGCCCGGAGTTGTTCCAGATGTGACTGCTGTTACACATGTGCAATGGAAAGAGGGTTTCTGTATCTGGTTAAGCACTTTTGGATCCTGCAGGATATAGACATTACTACTGTAATAATGGCTATGGTAATTTCCAAGGTAGGTGATAAATCTATCGCTTAATCCATCTCTCTCTTAATTAGACAGCAAGCGTAACATCACTATCTGTAATAGAAGAAGACTCAAGATCAGTGTTTAAAATCTAAAATTCAAATTGTCCTTTCCTTTGTGAAGATGGGGGAGGGGAGCTGTTTAAAAATAACAAACTCCAGTGATTTTATGTGGTGTCCTCTTGTCTTATCAAAAAAACACAGATTCAAACTGCAGAAGCTTTAGTGGACCCAACGGAGAAAAGTCTTTAAGTTTAATCCTTCCAGGCATTTTAAAACCGTGAGATGATACAAAGCACAGATTTTAAAAGGCAAAATGAAATGCTTAATCTTCATCAGTTAAAAAAAGGCCACTCCAATAACACAGGAGATTATGTAACTTTGAGGAGAGAGTTTAAGCGGTTCCTGCAACCCAACTGAACTGGGATGGCAAGAGCTGGGAATAGGAGACGTGAGGGGGGGGTTGGGGTTTGATTCAACCTTGTGGGGTCAGTGCATGTGAAATCTAGACCTGAACGTGTACGTTGAGATCCTGGATCACTTGGGGCCCTCTTAGGTGGGAATGGCCCAAAGTGATTCAGTAACTCAAATAGAGCAGGATGACCCATGTGTGTCCCCATGATGCTGAAGGGGCCAAAGCAATGCGGGGAGGTGGCTTGGCTGGTACTTCTTGTACGATGATGGATTGCCGGCCTGGCTTGGAGATCTCCTATCCATGAACTGAGGTCCTTGTAAAGAGCTCTGCACTCTTACCTATGGCTTCTAGATTAGAATTATTATCATTACTACACACTTGGCATCAAACCCACATGAGCTGCTTTCTCAAAAGGGCTTAGAATAAAGAATAAATTACAGTTTTTGCAGGGAATAAAAAAAAAAAGAGCGAGTCGATCAGTTTAAAATTTCACCCAGTGCTAGCTTGCAGAAACTCTGCTAGAGCTGTGTAACTTCTTATTCTGTGAGCTTTTAACAGCGTGCATTTCAAGCTGGGCCCTGGCTGCAGTTCATCCTTTCCTCTCTTGTTTTTCACCACTGTAAACTTTCTCTTTCAATTTTTTAAAAAAAGAAAAGCGCTTTCTACACCCAAATCAGAGTGTTAGACTCTGCGTGCCTCTGATGCAACAGGTGGTTTTTAGAAGAAAGAGGTTTGCATTTAGGGTATTTTTAGCTGATTTGTAATATAAGAAGCGACTGATGTCTGTGGCCTTAAATGTGAGTGGCAGGGGCTTGTCACTCATAAAGCCTTATCTGATGCAGAAGATTTCCTCCATCTGGAGCTTCTCTGTTCTGCCAGCTCTCATCCTGCTGTGGAGAAGCTGTAAGGGTTGGTTCATTAATTAATAATATCCTAAGGATATTGTCTTAAGCCAGTGCAGTAAAATAAAGCACTGATTTATTGAGTTGTTTCTTTTTCCTGCCTTAAGAGATTTAAAAAAACTTGACACACGCAAAAAAAAAAAAAAACAAACAACCAAAAAGCAAAAACCCCAAACCCTGGGAGGTTTGCTGTAGTGGCAAAATCTAGAGAGAGGGAAACTGTGGCATGTGCTGGACAGTGGGGAGAAAAGACCCATTTTGCTTCTTCCTCTGCCAGGAACAGAGTGTCTATATATGAGATAAGCTAGTTTACAAAACAAAACTCCAGCAAACAAGGCTGAGAGCAGCATGCAGTGCTGCCTCAACAGCAGCTCTCAGGATGTCCTGTGTGGCCTTGGTGGGCCTGGCTGGGGTGGACCCATCCAGCCAGGGTCAGTCTCTGCAGAAGCACCGCTTTCAGAGGCGATGTGCAAGTTAATACCAGCCATGGACCTCCTGCCCCAGCCACCAATTTTTTTTTTTTTTTTTGAAGGAGCTACTTTTAATTTATATCAGCTTAACTCAAATCAAAACTGGGACCGTTTTTGTCAATAAACCCACAGACCACTGTCCTACTGGGGTATGAATTGGTGCCCTTTTATGTAGACCTGCTTGTGTTCGTTTCATATACCAACATAATCATCTGGCATTAGCATCCAGATGAGGGTATTAAAAGAGGAAAATTAACACTACATATCAGAGGTGACATTCAAATACAAAGTCCCCACCATTTTCTTGACTCAGATTCTGCTATTACAAAAAACCCGAGCTCATTACGTGCTGGGGGTCCTTTCAAGCTGCCGGGCAGCCTTGCAGGCGGGGAGCGTGGCAGTAACGCAAGCCACACTTTGTGTTCAAACAGTGTTTGACAGCATTAAAAATAACATTGGCTGATCTAACCTTCACGTCTCCATTCAGGTGCCTGGCAGCGGTGTTGTTTGATTATAGAGTGGCGTGCATTTTCCTTTTCCTTTGACGAGCTTTTCTTTCCCCTTCGGAGAACGCTGGAGAGATCTAGATGTGCTTTTTTTTGGGTGCATCGAGACAACTGGGGGTATTTTCTTATGGCTCTTGGCTTTCCCATGGCGCAAACTGTCCCCTGCAGCCGGCTATGGGGGCCCAGCATCTCTGCCACCCCACAGGGGACTGAGTCCCCCACTCCCATTTCGAGGGCCCTGTTGAGTATTTAGTGAGCAGCGAGAGGCTGGGGGGGGGATGTGGAATGAGAAATGAAGGTGCAACAGATCTGCCACTGTGGTGCAGTTTGACTTTTCACGCAACTGGCAGTGGTGGGGAGGGGAGGGAGGAGAGGATCCGGGGTCGATCGGGCTGCGGGTTAATCTATCCTGACAGCAGAGCTGCCAAGGTATTTTTGCTTAATGGGACCCAGAGATAATTGGATTTAGCAGTCAGGGCCAAGCCGTGAACCCCAGGGCGAAGGGGCTGGGCTGGTAATTTGGATTTCCTTGTGGTGGGGGGGGTCAAGGCATCTGCTTGGCCGGGATGTGGCGGGGGATGAGCCCCCACTACAGCCCCTCTGCCTCGCACAGAGCTTGGGGCAATGAGCCAGAAACCCCATCTCCCTCCTAAGGGTGAAATCCCTTTTGGCATCACCTTCCTCCCCTCCTCCTTGTCCTAGCCAACTCCTTTTTACATTTTTTTTAATCTTTTCCAAATGGTTAATCTCAGAGGAATATTTTAAGAAAAACTCATATTGACATAAAATTGGTTTTCCTTTTTTTCAATTGTAGTCTTATACAGCGTTTTGAGCCATCCTTAGGAAATAATAAAAGTTAAAGAAGTCAGAGTGAAAAGCAAGATGAAACACAATTATGCCAAAAAGTAATTTAAAATGCAAATTCGCTGGAGAAACTGCAAACCCCTAATTGCAGCGTTCTCTCTTATCGTGGCTTCAAAAGCTCTGCGTGCTACCTTCCTCCCTCCGGGAAGGGCCTCAGCCGCGGCTGTGCTGCCACACTCTGACCTCTCCAGCGAAATACGGGTCACCCGAAATAAAACCGGGAGGAGAGAGATGGGAAGGAGGGGTCTGGGGTGCCTTCACCCACTGAAGCTTGGTGGTCCATGGCTGGGTGCCTGCCCCAGGGACAGGGATGGGAGCGATGCTGTGTAGGGAAAAGGCTGTGGATGTGTAGGTCTGGAGAATGCTAACCTGCTGCGTGCACCTTCGGGTCAGTCCTTAATGGCGAGAAGACCATAATTACACTTTAAAAGAAAGTTTAGCTGAGAAATTTGAAAACACTCCAGCTATTGAGATGCCTCTGCACAGAGCCTGGTAAGTGAAGACTCAACATGAATATATTTAGTTGTTGAACAAAACATTTGTAGCTCTGGAAAGTTGTCCCCAGGGGCTGAAATTCCCAGTTGGGCTGTGTAGCAGACAGCAGTGATGCACCGTGGCCACCCAGCCAGCACCTCTCCCCTCTGCTCGGGGTGGCCAGGGGCAGAGGAGCCTCGGTGGTGTCCTCTCCCCTGGCTGGATGTGCAGCTGCTGCCAAGTGTTACTGTAGAGGTGCTGGTCTTTTCCAGCCCCCACGTGGATGTGTGGCCATCAGAGATGCTCTCAAGGACATCATGGAGGCAATTATGCCTCATGGTCTCAGGCAGGCTGGCCTTTCATGAGTATGTCTAAGTGCTTTCTGAAGCTGTTTGTACTTTAACCTTTGCAATAAGCCCATGCAATTAGTCTCTGTGGATTTACTCTGATTTCTTGTGTGGCCTTGGACGGTCGTGGGCCAGGCTTTGGGCGCAGCTTCTCACAGTGAATTTGGAGGAACTGAGTGGGGAATCACCTGTTCAGCCATACTGTGGCCTTTCTAGGTTGTGGTCTGGGACACTTTTAATTTAATTATGCTTTATATATGAACTTAAGGGTCCCCAAGGCTTTCTGATTACGAAAAGGCTGTGGAGTTATTTTGGAAGCACTGAGCACCATGGGAGGGGCTGACACCTCCCCCTAAAACCACCACTTTCACTGCCCAGGGCAGTGACAGCCAGCATGGTGGCACGAGTCACCTGGGGTGTCCCTGCTTGCCATGGGACCGCAAGGTTTGCTCCGGCACGGAAAGAAACAGCAGTCGCAGGTTTCTGCTCAAAGGCACCATGTGGTCGGGGACCTCTGACCAAAATCGCAGAATCACAGATGAGATTTGCTGGCCTCATGCTGGCCACAGTTGCAGGATCCGTACGTTTCCCTTTCCATCCCTCCCTGTGCTGTAGAGTGCTGTATCTTTGCCTGAAACTTTGGCGATGCACTGAGCCAAAGCACAGACTTTGTCTTTTCCCAGCAAGGTCTCCCAGAGGCCAGAGCACATCTGCGATGATGGGTAGGATGTCTCTGTGGTGCTTGCTGGTGTCTTATGCTATTATGGGTCTGAGAGTACTGGGGTGCGAGGTTTTTCTTGTGTCTCTAACCCAGCAGGACACTGATGCAAGCAGTGGAAAACCCATGCTGGGATATCAGCATGGCTTTTTAATGGTCCTAGCTGGGACCCAGAAAGGAATAGATGGAAAAGGAGATGAAGGCAGGTGTATGACACCATTTCCACTGGCACAAGGAGCTCAGGATGAACAGGTTGTGCTGGTTCAAACACTCATCTGGTCCTGCTCTGTTTTGCCTCTTTCTCACTGCAGCACGAGTGGTGCAGCAACATCAGCCTGTTTGGGGACTTGTGGCTTAGTTTAAATCCACCTCCACCAGTAATGCAGGCTAAGATCAGATCCTTGCACTGAAGTGCCTGAGCTGCTTCCTGCTGTGCCGGCATCCAGGGTGGGAGCGGCGGGATGATGAGGGGTTGTGGGACCAGCTTTTGGGCACCCATGTGTAGGACCTGCTGTTGCAGCGGCCGCTGGTTGCTGCTTGATTTTTCTTATCATTGCTCTGCATTTTGCAGGCTCTGGTCTGCTTCTTCAGGTTGCATTCTGCACAGCAGCTCTTCAGCCATATGGAATCACATAATGGTTTGGGTTGGAAGGGACCTTAAATATCACCTATTTTGAACGCCCTGCCATGGTCAGGGACACCTCCCACCAGACCAGGCTGCTCAAAGCCTCACCCAGCCTGGCCTTGAACACTTCCAGGGATGGGGAATCCACAACTTCCCTGGGCAACCTGTTCCAGTGCCTCACCACCCTCACAGTAAAGAATTTCTTCCTAATATCTCATCTAAATTCAGTTTAAAACTGTTACTTTTTGTCCTATCACTACACTCCCTGATGAAGAGTCCCTCCCCATCCTTCCTGTAGGCCCACTTTAGGTGCTGGAAGGCCGCTATAAGGTCTCCCCAGATTCTTCTCTTCTCCAGGCTGAACAACCCCAACTCTGTCAGCCTGTCCTCATCGCAGAGGTGCTTCAGCCCTCTGATCATCTTCATGGCCTTCTGTTGGACCCGCTCCAACAGGTCCATGTCCTTCTCATGTTGGGGGCCTCAGAGCTGGATGCAGTACCCCAGGTGGGGTCTCATGAGAGCAGAGCAGAGGGGCAGAGTCGCTTCCCTTGACCTGCTGGCCACACTTCTTTTGATGCAGCCCAGGATACGGTTGGCTTTCTGGGCTGGGAGTGCACAGTGCTAGCTCATGTTCTGCTTCTCATCCACAAACAGCTCCAAGTGCTTCTCCTCTGGGCTGCTTTCAATTCATTCTCCACCCAGCTTTGTGCTTAGGATTGCCCTGATCCACATGCAGGACCTTGCACTTGACCTTGTTGGAATTCATGAGGTTCTCACAGGCCCTTATGGGACTGAGTTACTTCTGTGATTCCCCATCAAAGATGTACCTGAGTACAAAGAGGGCTTCACAATCTCTATGCTGACTCTTATGGGACAGATTTGTCACTGTAAGGCATTGGGATGCTCTAAAACAGTGAGGAAAGGGGGTCCTCAGGGTGGCTGCTGGCATCTCCTCTGGGCTTGTGTGTGCTGGATGATGTTTGTGGCACAACCAGTCCCACGCTACTTCGGTCTGAGGCAGAGAGGGGACAGGGCTTTGCAGGCAGGCTGGCATGTGAATTGCTATCCAGACTGCTGTGGGTAAAGTGATTATTGCTTGGCGTATCCAGCTTCGTTTAACTGTGCGAACAGCTTGCTCAGCAGGTACGGCGCCAGCTGGACGCACAGTCACAAATGGAAGCACCAAGGAAGAGACGTTCGCATAATTCCAGCGTCAAAACCTGATTCTTGAAAGCCCAGAGTGTGTTGTTTTTCTTGAGCTGAGATATATATTGAGATCTTGAATTATTAATGCAACCTTATGCTGGAGATCTACATGAGATGTGGAAATCTTTGGTGTGACCACCTGTGGGCGGTCTTTTTCACTTGGATGTTGCCAGTCTCATTGACTTGATCAGTACTTTATCGAATAAAGTCTCACGTTTTCTCTGGAAATACTTATATAGCACTACTTACCTCGTGACCTAATGACAGAGCTTAATTTGGCACATCGTTATTATTGCTACTGTTGCTGTGCCCCAAAAGCGCTATGGCTTTGCTCGGAGTCCTCTTTGTGTGAGGGCTGGCCAGGAGGGCAGCAGCAGCAGCTGGCTTAAGGAGCTTAAAGCAGCAAATTAAAAGTTGCAAAATGAGCTTTCAAACATTATTCCTGCCCCGAGCCCGGGTTGGATGTTGTCCACATTCAAACATGCAGGCATCACCCCAGTCCTGAAAGCTCCTGATGGCTTCCATCCAAAGATCTCAGAAAGCTAACCACTATGCACAAATACTAATTAAAAAGCTGTTTACAAAGCCAAAATGTGGGGCATCCTTAGTTCATGTAGCCGAGCGAAGGCAGCAGGCACTCGCTGTCATGCTGGCTGTGATGTGATGCTCGTGTTTTGGAGCAGAAGGCTGGGTGCTTGCAGGCAGGCAAGGGAGCTGCAGCCACCGGCCGTGGCTTGACAGTGGCAGAGCTGAGCGAAGACCATTTATTTCCATGTAGCAGGGCCATAATGAAAAACTTCTTGCCTCAGACAGGCGCAGCGCTCACCTGGCTCCTTCTGTGCTGATGGATGGGGAAGTGAATGAGATTTTACTTGCCTGTGGAAGAAAAAATCTGCAAGGAAAGCCAGCCTGAGCTCACCTCATTGGAAGGGCTGCTGGGGAACTTTTAAAGCCGTTTTTGGGGGTAGGGCAGCAGCAAAGTAATTATTATCTGAACGCACGCATACAGTAAAATGGGTATGTTTTCTAAATGATCTCTTTTAAAGCAAAACTGAGTAGTAAGTAGGAATGCTTCCCTGCAGGCTGGCAGAAGGACACAGTTGGTATCACACGTTTTAGCAGCTGGCATGTTAATGAGGCCATTTTTATTGAAATGAGCTAAATACTATTAACATTTGTGGACTCCCAACTGATTTCTGAAGCATTTATTGAACTTCAAAAAGTGCTTCAAGAATCAATTAAAAATAATTTTTTAGATTTGATAGAAAGGAGACCAAAGAAAACTCTGCCGTCACGTTTATGTTTATCTGAACAGATCTTACCTTTGTGTCGCTGACTTTAAACAGTTTCCTCTCTTTTTTTCCTTTCCGTGCTCTAAATAATGCTGAAAAATATCTCTTTTGAGAAAGCGATAAGGTAGTTTGTAGCCAAGATGATTTTGTTGGTGCGGTTTCTCTCCTATGTGGGAAGATGGTTGGTGTGTGGTTGAAAGTGGATATATGACTTAATAATACCGTGATTGTGCTTGTCTGCTTTTACCTTTTACACTTAAAGTGTATTTAGATTATTCATTAAATTATTATTAAAATATTAAAAGGTTTTAGGAAGGAAGAAAGCAATGCAGAACTGTCTGGCGTGGCATTGTAGGAGGGGTGGATGGCGAACGGCGCTCCCCATTTCTCCTGTCCCCAGCCAGATCTGGGGGAAACCCTTGAGCTTTGATGTTTTCTGGGAAGCCTGAGCAGCCAGGTCTGGGAGGACAGCGAGGAGCTGCTTACCACGCCGGTGGTCCATCTGGTTTCAGTATGCCCAACCCCACCATGGCACAGGGAGATGAGATGCTGCCAACTCCTCGACTGCTTCCCTCGGCTATGCCAACCAGCCAATATTTAAAGTGTTGTGACAAGCTCTAGTATCTTCAAGACAGAGTCAATTATTCGGTGCTAAGGTGAGGGGCTTGTTGGTAAAGACAAATGTTTAAAGGAAAAATCAAGCCATGTTCTTGAAAGCAACATTAATCTAAGCAGCGTGTCAGACTCCAGATGCCGGTGGAGTCATTATCCCAAGCTGAAACAACAACCTATGCAATTTTATTTCCCTCATTTGGTATTTTTTGTCACAGCAGGTATTCGTTGCCTGCAAATACGTGTAACGTTTGTCAAAGACAGTCAACGGCATCCCTGAGCCTTGATGGTGCACCGGGGGACAGGAACCAGGCACCTTCCGTGCAGCTGCTGCAGGCGGGGGTGAATTCAGAAAAAGGGATGACCGACTGGTTTGTTGAGATAAATCTGAATCAGGATGGACGGGCCATCCTCTGGCCTCCTCCCGGGGCTGCAGGGGGGCGTAGGTACTCGCTGTCAAACGGGCTTTATGGCCAGAGCAGGAAACCTGCCCACCAGCTAGGCTCCCAGGAAAGCAAGTTGGTGCATTGAACGCTCTGGGAGGGACTGACACACAAAACTGGAGTGGGAATTTTAATCCTTACCCCAAGTGCATCTTGCCCATTTGCTATAGAATCCAGCCTGTGGCAGAGAAGGGCTGTTGGCTCCGTTTAGCAGCTCCGGAGGGGAAGGCAGAGCATTAAGAGTATGATCTACAGTTCCGTACCAAAAACACAGACTGTTAGGTCTGCGTGCAGCCTGCGAGACCACAGCACGCCACAAACGTGCAGCCCTGCAGCAGCTAAAACAAGCAGCGTTTCTGTTTCTGTACCCATTCCAAAAAAGTTGTATCATTGCTTCTAGTTTTATCTCATATCTAACGTGACAATTACGGGCCACTAGGATGATGATTTTTTTTCATTGGTTTCCTTTGAAAGAAAGAAAAGACAATAAAACAAACCTTCAAAACAAGCAAAAAGGTCCCACGATGAAAACTGCACGTGCAAAAATAAACCAGTAGGAAAAAAAAAAAAGAAAAAAAGAAAAGACTACTTATTGTATAAATACACCTAGAAGTGGTCAGGTTTTTTCTCATTCAACTTGAATCTTTTCCCAAACTCTAAAAATAGCCTGGACTGAAGGAAGTAGGAAACCAGAAGAAACAGCCTGCCACACCGGTGCCTTTAATTGCAAACCTGTGCTTCGCCAAGCTGCCCCGAGCCACCCAGCCAGTGTTTGTGAGGTGGGAGCATGACATGCAAGCAAAGGAGGCCAGAGCTCACCAGGCAGTCAAGGAAGGAGCTTCTCCCACCTTTAAATGCTGGAGATGAGAGACATAAGCCTGGCAGGCCAGGATGGTATAGAGGAGAGGAGAGGAGTGACAAGGAGAGGAGTGACTGCGGCACAGGCTGGAGCTGGGGCAGCAGCACAGGGAGGTGCAGGCTCATCCCACCAGCAGAGAGGAATGTCCCCAGCCTGCTTCCTTCACCCTTCCTTGAGATGGTGTCCCCTCTGCGCCTGTGATTCTGGCTATTGGGAGTAACGGCACAACGCTGGAACAAGCTTGGTGAACTCTGCAAGGAGGTTTTGGGGACATAGATCACAGCTGCCAAAGTCAGCAAACTACAGCTGATGTAGGAGAACTCTGAAGTGCAAACTCTGTTTGCATTTCTTCACTCTTCTGAGTCAAATTCTTTCACATGAAAAAGAAACCTGGACAATGCAGTTGCCAAAGTTAATTGCTAAACATCTTCATTATGCAGCCCTGTGGCAAAACCTGGTTTACCTGCTCATTGTCTCTGAGGCTGCAGAGTTGCTTCAGGCTTCATCCAGGGAGGACTTTATCCTTCTAGTAATCGCAAACTGTTGCTCATTGTGTGAGATAGGATCCTTGATGAAGTGCGTTTTCCGTTGGGCATAAACACACATGTGAGCACCCAAGGCACAGTCCAATTTCTCACTCTGTTACCCTCTCTGTGAATGATCTCTGTATTTGTATTTTGCATTTATTTAAAGAGTCCAGGTTGGTGTTCTGTCTGGCATAATTTGACCTCTTTTTATTAATACCAGTTTCATTCTGATGATGTAGCCTATCTGGGGATCTTGATCATTCTCTTCAAAATACAGATACAAGATACTCTTAAAATCCTTTACAAGTACTTTCTGAATAACCAGAAGCCCTCTCCCAACCTCTTTTTGCTGAGGTTCATGTTATTCACTCGACTTGCAGGACAGGGGCAGCACACAGGTAAGCCTGCTAGACGGGGGCCACGAGCATCACTGTGGCAGAAATCAATCCAAGATATGTTTGTGGCTGTGCTGCAATTTCAAGGTACAAGTAATTAACACCTTTAAATAAAAAGCCCAGCCCAGGTATTTGGTGATAAAGGCAACATCCAAATGCTCCATCAATTAATCCCTGGGTAGGGCTGGAGGTCTCCAAGCCCAGTGGCCGCTGTGGGGCTGGAGGCTGGGCAGGGCTAAGGGCTGGATCCAGCCCCGGCATTGTGCAACCGGGCACAAATTCAGCAGGTTGTTGTTTGTTGGTTTTAACATTGCTTAGATGGTTTACCTAGGTCTTTTTAGATGCTGAATGGTTTTATGGCAGCTGCTGCCTGGAGAGCTTCACGTGCCAGGGCCCTAATCCTGAAATAGTCATTTAGGTGATAACTCTTACTAAGATTAATGGCTTCATTTGACTGGGATGGGGTTGTTCCCAGTAATTAACTGTGCAAGAGTTTGCTGGAGGATGACGCAGCTGAAGATCTGAAGTCAGCAAGAGGATGTCATAACTGAAAGGTGTTAGAGGAGGCAGAAAGGAAAACAGAGGCAATGGCATTAGTGTGACAAAATTTCAGGTTAAGTCTTCTTACAGCCATAGATCTTCCCTCCTATGGTTTATTCTTGGTCTTATTTACGTTTATTTTTCCTTTCTACGAGTTTCCGTTTTCATCTGTTATTGTTCAGGGAAATCCACTTCGTCCAGCACCCTTGGTGCCTTCGCTGCCGCAGGGAGGGTCCTTCCTTGCTCCTCTGCCCAGTTTGGCCACGGGGAGTGCTGGCAGTGCCTCTGTGGGAAGCTTTGTAGTTTGGATGCCGTTTCACTTATTTTTAATTTTTTTTAAATGAGGATATATACTAGCGGGGGGGACCTTGCCCACAGGAGCCTGGCATGCCAAAACGAGAGGAGCCAAATGGTGACGGTTGCAGCTCACCGTGCTGCTGGATCCAAGCAGCTCTTGTCGGAGCTGACAGAGTATTGGGTGGGATTGCTGATCCCTATCTGACAGTGAGAAATGTTAAAAACTGGGGCTGGCTTCTGCCTACAGAGAAAGTAGGTGGCTGTTGATAAGCAGCAAAAAAAAAAAAATTGCTGTTTATTGCCCGAGAAGGCAAATAGCTGCTTTCTCTGGCAAACGAGAGCTTAGAGTTGGCACGGGTAAAGATTACCTTTCCCTACTGCCTCCCATGCGTGAGGCTGTCCGGGGGTGAAGGTCTGGGAAGGGGGGTGTGTGTTTCTGAGTGGGAAGTGACCCATATGGGGACTTGAGAGTGGAGATCCCAGAAGAAACAGCGTGGCCAAACCCCTCTCCTCTGGGCTTGGCTTTGGCTTCCCATGTTCTGGGAAGCATCTCCTTTCCTGGGACAGACAGCCCTCGCTCGGTGTGTGCGATGAGGAAAAGCTGCAAAGAGCTACTGAGATGAATGAGCTCCCTGAAAGCAAGAATAAAAAATGAGCTCAGACGGGAGCTGGCATCTCCTTTATTACTCACTGGGTGACAGCGCCAGCCTCGGCTGCTGTACAAAACCCAGAGGCTCGAACTCAAGGAGACTTATTCAGGAAATAACGTTTTCCCTCCCTTCCCCTCCAGCCATTCCTCTTTTCCGAAGCGGCGGTGCCTTCTCCGTCTGCTCGGCCCTTCCCCAGCCCACCAGGCGGGAACTCCGGCAGCCCGAGCTTACCTCCCTGCCCCTGCCTGCTCTCCCCGGGGACACAGCAAGGAGCCGGGGGCTCCCCAGCAGACGTGCGTGGGAGGTGACAGTCATTTCAGGGAGATGCACCAGAAAACAAGCAACCTTCTCTCAGTATGATGCTGCCGGAGTTGGCGTCGCCCCACACCTGGCCACAGTCACAGCGTCGTGCCGAGACCCTGCTTTTTCCAGTCGCTCTAGGCCGTGTTCAAGAAGCACCTCACTGCCTCCCTAAGAGAAACCAAAAAAACAAACCCCCCAAAAACTCCGTGAAATGGAGAAAGGGTGTTTCAATGAAATGAGTCAAAGAAAGTGTTTTCATCTGAGCTCTGCTCTCTAATGTCACAGTGTGGTCAAAGCGAAGAAACGAAAGATCGGGAGTTTTCAGGGCTTAAATAATTAATTTTGGTGCAAACAAGGCATAAGGGCTGACATGGGACCAGACCTAACACTGCCTGAGTAGCAGCGGGTACCATTAGATGTGTAAAACCAGGGAAACTGGGACTCTCTGAGGAGCTGGTAGTCGGCTGTTCATGGTGAAGCAAAGATTTTATTCTGTGTCTCCAAGTTACATAGGGTGATTTCCTCAGACAGGCAATAGATGCATCTCATCGCGAAGAAAGGGATAATTTTTTACTCCCCATGGCCAGGGACACTGCTCTGCTGGGCACACGGTCAGCGTTCAGACACAAAATCAGCCCAATTAGTAAGAACGCCTCTTATTGCAAGCTCAGCCTTTTTCAAAAACTGCCTGTATCATCGCCCCTTGCTCATCATGAAGGATACAAGGGGCTGCCTTCTGAATTACCTGACTCTATTTCATTTATATCAAAACACCTTGAAATCATGTGATGATGCCGTAGCGCTCTCCAGAAAAATGCTGCTTTAAACAGAAATTTCTTTGCCTGAAGAACTATAAAAAATGTATGACTCTGTAAACACAAACTAAAAGGGCTGAATTTCTCCTTCCTGTAACTTTGATAAAGCTGATGCCATGGTCTGTGACTGTACGAATGAAATCAGCCTGAACGGCGAGGGAGCCGACTTTATACTAGATTATTGCAAATGTTTGCAGATACTCCGCTTTGCTACCAGAAGCGCATTGCTGTCGTGCAAATTTTAAGTACCGTGTATCACATAAAACCAGAAATAGGAAGCTCTGTTTTGTTAAATGGCTGCATATCAAATGTTTATTATAAACACCCGGTTTTGTGAGGCACTGGGAAACTGCTATCACTTACATTTTAAGAGCTCGCCTGCAGACCGGCAAGTCTCCAGGAAAACACAGAGTTTGAACCTTGATTTTTGCACTGGGGTGGTTTAAATGGTTAGTTTTGGTGAATTTTTGCTGTTCTGGATTTTAAGCAAAGTTATTGTTCTGCTGCTGTCTCTTCAGGAATGGTGCTGCTATTTTTTACTTCCCTGTGAATGGCAAAAACATAAAGCAAGCTGGCATCAAGGAGTGTGCTTTATAAGAAAGAAAAGAGGAAAGATAAAACGGCTACATATGGCAATATGGACAGTTTCCAACTTAATGGAAATAAAAGAGTCCGATTTTTGCAGCATATACTGAGAATTGAACTGTATTTTTATGCAAATGCTATAGAAAATGCAGCTCAGCAAAGGCTGTTTTCCTAACGTTGCCTGGAAAGCATTTTGAGTGCCTAAAGACTCACATTTTCCATGAGAACTTGGTGAGAAAGAATATAAAGAGGTAATAGAGCGTCTAAAAACATTATGCCTACCACAGGGTTTTTTTTTTTTAAAAAATCCAAGTTTCACCTCAAGAATCAGCTAAGAGAAGGAAATACTACTGATCCTTTGACAAGCCTAAATAGTGATTATGCCTTGCTATTTTGATTTTTTTTTTTTAAATGCAGGTGAAGAGCAACTTGTTTGTGGAGTAAGACACCAGAAAAATGGTGTACGTCTGCACAGCATGATCCAGCCCTGAGGGCGGCCACCAGAGGTACGTTAGGTGCAGTATAGTTTTGACAGCATGCAGCTTTATATAGCAGAGGGAAGAGGCAAAGTATAGGAGCACGGCAGTGGTGCGCGGTGCTGACACATCGCTGGTCCCGAGAGGACCCAGCCTTGTCCAGGTGCCTCTGCACTGAATGACGCTGTGCCACGACCACACTTTGTTGTTGAAAAACTCATTGCACTTGGTGAATCAGATGGTACCAACATCAGAGGGAGCCCCGTAATCTAGAAAAACCTTTGGGATGGGATAATTGGAACACACCTTGGGGTATGGATGAGAGCGTGGCTCAGAATGAGGATGCTCCTTAGAGAAAGAGCTGAAGGACCTCAGCCTCTTTACTAGCAAGGGTGGGGTGGGCTGACTTCCTATGTATTCTCTTGCTGAGAAAAGAAATCGCGCCGCGCTATGCCTGGGAGTCTGTGCAGGGCATCCCAGCGAGTATAGCAAAGAAAAATTTCTAGAATAAGTCTGAAAGAAACGAGCTTGCTGTTACAGTGTCCCAGAAAGGAGAGATACGGAGTTTTAGGCTATCTGCCTGTCATAGTAACTTCTTACTATACTGTTTGCCATTAGTTAATTGTGACTGAAGGAGACGGTCTCCTGCTGATGGGCAGAAAGGGGCAATATATAAGCGTAAACTGGACTGAAGAGCGGCACGCTAGAGACCTGTCAGGGAGGGGGAGGCAACGGGTGAAATACAGAGCTGTATTTAGGGGAGATATTTGTATTATAAGCAGCACAACAGGAAGGCTAGAGGGAGCAGGTGATGCCATTTCTCAGCTTCTGCAGGTGAGGCTGGTGCCATTTGTGTACCAACGGGTGGCTGCAGAGCAGCAGAGGGATGGATTGCAGGAGCAGTGGGACAGATTGCAGAGGTAGGGTATAATTTCACCTTTGGAAGCCAGGGCAGGGGCTGTAGCATCCCTACACACTCCCAAAACCCATAATGAGTTAAGGATTAGTGGTAACTGTAAAGTCACTGTAAATCCCAGGCTGCAAGTGGATCAATACCAATTCCTACACTGTAAGATTTACTCACTAAAGTTTTGAGAAGGTGGAAATTTACATCTTCAGGCTGGTCCCATGTCTTATGAAAGGATCTGATGGATAACACACCCAAGGGGATATTTAAAAACATGGCATTAACCCTCAGAGTGGCAAATCCATATGCCACAGGATGGGGGTGTAAGAGTTATCTGGTTTTTTGGCTAATGTATTCATGAATGGGATGATCACAGAGGAACACTTATAAAAGCTGGAGAAGACCCTTAAGAGGTTGACTTTGCTATTAACAGAAATAATCACATTTTCCTTCACCACCAGCATTTGGAGCATTGCATAGGTGCAGAAGCAATCCACTTACTAAAAGGGAAAACAAAAATGAGTGAGAATGTACCAGTATCACAGAACACCGCTTCTGGTCATGTTAAGCTGTAATAATTTAAAAGTTTGCTCCAAATATATTAGCTTCGATTAGCTCCGTGTCTGGCTTGTTTAAAAAAAAAACCCGTCGTTCAGAAGAATGAAATAGATATTTTAACAATCAACTTGAGCCCTTTGTATCAAATGTTAATCTTCAACATTAGTACCCCTACTGGAAGGGCTGGTTCCTGTAATTCCAAATATCTGTTAAGAGATGAGTAAGAACACCCCATATCATTGTCTTATTGAACATTTTCAAAACTGGCCAGCATTCACTTAAATAGTACTGCTCTGCTTCTCTCCTGTCACCACAAAAATCTTTTGCCCATCATTTGTGGATAAATGCTTAAATGACCTATTGGGGTAAAAATACTGCCCTCATCACTGACCCAAAACTCCTGTTAGAAGCATTGAGGCTGAGAATATGCATTTCTCTGCTGGCAGAAGACAGGTAGCAGACAGAGTTTTGTTAGAAAAGCATTTTACCAAAATATTTTTTAGAATAGACTCTCAAAAGTGCTTTTTTGTACNGTGGAATATTAGAGACAATAAAAACAGCTTACAAGGAGACACACCTGTGTAAATACCTGAGTAGCACCGAGAGACTATTAAATTGAAAAAGAGGGAAAAAGTCGTTTTGCGTGCCTGCTGCTTTACTCCAGGGTAGACGCAGGCAGCAGTTTGTGTCCTCGCAACAGGTCATGGGACGTGCCAGGGCAGGGCATCCGAGGACATGGGCTGTGCTGCCACCTCTTAATTTTGCAGGGGGGAGAAGCTTTCACTGCTGGCTGGTGCGTACTGCCGGTGCTGGGAGCGATGCGCGGGGCAGGAACCTGTGCCGTAAAACAGCCCAAGTGCTTCAGGGAGCAAAATTTGCTGAAACCAGACCTAGGTGACCCCTGTGTTGACCGCAGTCCTGGGCTGCCCACCCTGCTGACAGGACGGTCCAGGTGCTTCAAAAGGGAGGCAGTGGGAGAGACTTGCTTTAGTGTCCCCAGGTGCCCCTGAGATAACGCGTTCCTTGTGCTGAACTCAGGCAGACTCAAAACAATAGAAAATCAATAGAAAGGCGATAGACAATCCCAGGTACAGGTTCCCACTTTCCCCATGTAACACCCTAAATTTCTGCTCAGGGATGACAGTACTAGTATGCAATTGGATGGGACAGAGAAATTTGGGAAGAGGCACAGTAAAACAGATTTTGGTGCCAGTGCCTTATTAGGTAGGTGTTAAAGGGGGTGCGATGAAGAGAAATGCTGATTGATTGTCTAGAGAAAAGCTTAAAGCGGATGTAATATGTGGCTCCAGAAGTTAATGAAAATGGCTTCACCTTTACAGATTTTCGTTGTGTCAGAAAATAATAGCAAAGGACAGGAGAGGATGGAAAGATGTGCCAGGTCCCAGAAGAAATGAAGAACAAGAGAAAAATCAGACATGGGGTTCCCTCCCTAGTGCCCAACGCTGACCACTGTGAATTCAGGGAGCTCCACCAAGGTTAGGCTTGTGATTTATTTTTCTGTGGGGGACGTCATTCAGGTAACGCACAAAGGAGAAGCGTGCTGTATTGACAAGCTGTGCTGATGCTTTAAAGCTTATGGTGCTGCTGATTTCCAGCCTGCTTGGCAAAAAAGCGTGTAAGATTTTGTTCTTCGATTCAATCATGATTATGGCACAGTGGGGGCTGATGGTCTTTCTGTGGCTGCTTCTTCGCAAGAGTTACTGGTTTTTAACTGCTTCATGTATATCAGCGCCCTAACTGTTTGGAAACAGCTTGTAAAAATGAATATGAAAGATATGTGCAGCCATCTAAAAAAAAAGGGTAGAAATTAATTGAAAAAGTGAATTGTAATAATCTCCTTCAGATTTTTGCAATGGGCAGAACAAATTACTTAACAACTGATAATGTTTTTTGTCAGAGAGACAGTACCTCGCTCACTTGGAAGAGAAACACTCACATGCCTTTAAGAGGCAGGTCCCTAATGGACCACGAGCACCCACCATTCCCCGCGGTGGGACCGCTCGCTTGGGCATGAGCCATGGCTTGGTCCAGCTAAAGGGATGCTACCCAGCTGACAGCCCAGGGGGAACCAGATACTGACTTTGTTGGTTTGTTGACCCTCAGGCAAAGGCAGGAGGGGGCCTGTGTTAGGTCCGCTGTCCCAGGTGTGGTGCACGAGCAGTTCTGGACAGCCCTTTGCCTCTTTCTTTAAGGGCTAAGCCTTGCGAGACAGATGTTTGTACTCCAGCTGCCTGCTTTTACAGTCTGCCACAATTTTCTCCTATNTTTTGTACGCATAGAGGGGAAAAAAAGAAAAGCAGTTCAGTCTATATTTTCCTTTCTGCAGAATTTTTCTTAGTAGTGCCAAAGAAATTGTTCTGGAAACAAGAAATAACTCCATTTTGGTTATTGTCATACACCCTGGACTTTAGGGATGGCCACATTATATCACCAGCAGCCAGCTGATGCCAGAGCACTTTTAGCAAAT
>VXBO01000011.1:82111-102732 GCA_013400135.1 Rhinoptilus africanus | reverse complement strand
AGGCGGGGAGCAGGCCTTTGTCCCCAGCAAGGGGAGGTGGCACCCAGGGGTGTCCGGTGTCTGGACTCGAGGCACCACCTTAAATAAACTGAAGGCTGGGTGCCCGGCAGGTCAGTTGTGCTCCTTCGCTGTGTTGAAGTCAATGTTTTCACTGGAGAGAGTTTTTGTGTCAGGGCGGTATTTGAGGGAAATGTATGGAGCAGCTGGGTCAGGCCCTACGCCTGCGTTCCCGTCGGTACCAGTGCTTCCACTAGTAACGCCAGTCGCTTTTCAGGTGGCACGGGAGCTGTTCCTTTGGCGTGGGCGAGGAGTTCAGCACGGCCGCTGGTCGGTAGAAGCTGCTGCCAAGTGCCCTCTCTGCCCTCCCATCGCATCATTCCGGGGGCCCGTCTAAGAGGTAGAGTTTTTTTGCTCTATGCACTCCCCGAGCGAAGGGTGTACGTTGATTTCAGTCCTGGGCTGCGTGGGGACCCTGGGCCTTGCACAGCTCCCGTGCCAGGGCCGATGCCATGTGCGCCTGTGTTTGGGGGGGGACAGGACAGACATAGCAGGCACTACTGGCTGCCAGTCCCGCTCTTCCAGGCTGGTATTATCAGATGAGTGGTGTCTGTGGCTGTATTCGTGTAGGTACTCATTTTTTCCTCTCCATGCGAGCGCACAAATTTAGTCTTGTTAGGGACTGCATGCTTCTGCAGGTTTGCCAGAAGTGGAAATATGAATTGTTCAAGCTCAGCCTTAAAGGTGTGGACTCTAAAGTTGTTTCCACCCTTGTTCTAAACAGATGTATATCTAGAGTTAGCTCTGCTGAAGGAAGAGTTATGCAGCGCCAAACCATTGTGCATATCAGTGAACAGATACAGCTGACTGTCAGAGAAATAATGAAGTAGTGGTGAATAAGCCGAGGACCTTACTTTCAGCCGTAATAAGCAGAGTTGCCGAGAAGCAGATGTTCTCCTTCTTGCAAGTGCTGGTCTCTAGCTGAACATGGCTGAGAAGGCAGTGAGGTCCCCTGAAGCCTGTGTGAGGCATGAATGTATATACAGGCTTTAATGATATTTTAGAGGCAAAGTCCCTGCAATCTGATCCTTATACGCAAAATTACCATATTAGATACACTGCCAGACGTGTTGCAGACATATATTGGCTTTACAGGCATTTGCCTTTGCATGTCTCTTCATGTGTGCCGTAAGCTATTAAAGCAAGATTAATGGATGTATTCTGCAGCTTTGTTCTCTCAGGGCAGATTTATATCCCTAGGTGGGTCCTGTAAGCACTGGTACCGTACATTACACCTCCTGATGATTGTTAGTGCCATAGCGTAACATGTAAAGGGCTCTTTCAGTCCTTTACAACAGGTAGTAGTGCCATTTTCGACGGGACTGGGCAGCTCTGCTGCCCATGGTATTGTTATGTATTAGCGGGATTGATGAAGGTTTTTCTCCTGTCCTTTCACTTTTAACATGCTCCTTGATCCCAGAAAATAGCGGTGTACTGAACTGGGACAATGCTTCTCTGACCTTTACGTGAGCCCAGAACAAGCATGAGGAGAAGCTCCTGTTGTTGTTTCTGCGTTTGGACTTGAGGTAAACCTGGCCTCTAAGAATACTCCATTCTCAAATCCTTCTGTTTTTCTTCTTGTGGCCACCTAGAAAAGACTGCTTATCTCATGCTTTAAAGACATATGCTTTACAGGAGTTTCTAACTATTTTCTGTATTTAAATCCTTTACTTTTTCTTCGCATTGACTTTCTTCCACATATAACACCTGCACGCTTTCTTCTCTGGTATCTCACAGTCAGAATGGAAAGCAAGGATGTATTTATTTATCTTTGCTGTTACACTGTCACAGAACATCCCGCATTCCCCAACAAGAATTTTATTTTCCCTTTTTGTGTGTTTACTATTGGATCTTCACTTGTGCTCCCATCCCCTGCACATTTTCATACCTTTTTAGCTATTCTCTTTTCAAAATCCATCAAGTTTTTGTTTCCTCCCTCCCAGCCTCCGCCTTTACCTTCTGGAGTTCTTTTTGAATTTCTTCTTTTTCATTCTGTGACTGTTTGAAGTCCTGGTTGTGCTTTGTCATTGTGTCTTCCAGCTTCTTCATGTTGGCTGTCAGGTTCCTCTTCACAGCTTCGCTTTTTTAGCCATTCCCCTTCCTGTGCAAAGCTGCTGCTGAACTTTGAAAGAGCTTGCTGTCTCTTCTAGATGTGCTTCTCAAGTGTTTAGTTTGCCCATGCCCTATAGACTTTTCAGTTTGGAGATGAGTATTACCTGAGAATGGTCACTGCGATGTGAAAGATTTTTTTACTCTTCTTTTGAATGTTTACACTTCCAAATGCTGAGCAAGCTGAGCGTCATGCTGGGAATGGAACATCTTCTGTAGTGTTGCTGCTCAGAGGAATGGGCTCATACTCTGTTTTCAGTAATTGTGTCTTTCTGTAGCTTTAATAACTTGTCCCTTAATTTGTCTAGGGAAGGTCTGTGAAGATTGGTCAATAAACAGTGATTTGCAGTGTGGTCTTGTGAGCCGAGGCAGGCAACCCTTTTGTGGATACCGGTTGGTAGAATAGAGCATAAATATTTGGCTAGTGCTTTGTTCTGCATGTAACATGGGTTTGGAGGAAAGAGGTTTAAACAAGCATTTACCTGTCTCCTATTGTCTGCAGCAGTGACCTACGTACAGTCTAGGGAACTGGGTTTTATGTTTCGGGATTGACCCAGAGACTTCTGAGTCTTTCTGAGCAAATTTTGGTGCAGTTTTGGTGTATGTATACACTTAGGTGTCTGTTTACTTTCGTAAATGGTGTTGCTCATATTTGCCAGCGTCAGTTCTACAGATTTCTGAAGTTTTTCCATTTTGTCCTTCTGAGCACATTTCATTCTGATTTTGGTGTATGTATTTATGTAGTAGAGAGTATCTCTCCGTATTTACCAAAGTCAGTTCAGCTGCAAAGCTCCTGAATCAAATTTAGCTTGTTCTGTGGAAGTAAAGGAGCCAGCTACCAACCCAACCGGTCCTCACAGAGCTGTAGGATAACCACTGACCAGAGTGGTTTCCAAGTGTGCCTCACCGCCAGTCACGTGTCTATGATTCTGTGAAGCTTGTGGGAACGGGCTGGTGGTACCTCATGGGCTTTACTGCCACCAGTGGAATCCGCCTGCGCCTTTCACTTTGCTTAGGCCCCACAGCAGGAGCAAAAAAAAAATTAGTAAAAAATAAAAAATTCAGCTTCTGAGTGAAGAACTGTGGCTGTGCTTTTACTTACAGAACAGAACAAACCAAATGGGTCAGTACTTACGGTAAGCGAGGCTGCTAGTCTGTCCTTCAAAATATGGTGTTTGGTCCTCTTCTCCCTTCATGGGAAAAAGTTTGGCAATCACATTTTTGCTCCACAGTGAACAAGTAGATCAGCTTCAGTTTTCTTACTTGAAAACTTGGTTCTTCTTAAACAAAAATCTAGTCACTGGATCTCTGTAGTTCAGACTGTACAATTCTTCCTAGAGGTAGACCTAGCCCAAGTGTTTTTGAAGTAGTAGGTTTTCTGAAGAAAACAATTTTTCCAGGGAGACCAGATCTACTTTGGTGTGATGTGAAATTTGGTGAAAGTTTATTACAAACCTCCCCTCCCCCACCTCCCAAATCAAAGAATGGGAGAAAAGGAAAGTTAAAAAAAATATTTAATTTTGTGAGCATTTTTTTCTTTTCTGGGTCAAAAATAGAGAACAGAGGATTTACTACTTTAAAGGTAAATATTTCCTCCTTTGTTTTTTGTTGGTTTTTTTTTTCCCCCTAAGCCAAACCGCCTCCCCTAGCTTTTATTTCAAGTAATTCAACTGAATTTTTTTCTGCCTGTGATTGTTTTTTGTTTGGCCATTGAACCAGATAATCCAATATTTGCACAGCTCTCCCTGGAGCTGCACAAAGAGGTAATGCTGTCATTATGACAGGTAGACCTCAAGAGAGAACATGGAAGCACGGGGTCTCCTAGCAGAAGCTCTCTGGCCTTTAAATGTTCACTCTCAGATCTTCAGGATTTCCCTGCAGATCTCTGGACTATGTGATATTAGAGGGGGTTGAAGCATTGAGGGGCCTACACTTTCCTGAAGGAAAGCAGAGGAAAAATAGCAGCAACAGGGCATGGAGTTCCTGGACCGTTCATGAGTATTTTTCCCCAGGGAAAGATAAGGCCTCTAGTACTAAATAGCAGGATTTAGTTGTATATATATTTGAAATATATTTTCTTTTTCATTTTTTATGGTTTTTTATTGTTCTGAAAACATGGTGACATATATACCTCTTTCTTGCTATTGGTTCTTGCTTAGGTCAATGTACCTAATTCTGTTTGTACAAAAATATTTGTTCCTAATTAAACTTTCCTTCTCCTGTTTGCATCAAAACATCTTGGGGTCATGAAAACTGTCTGACCCATGAAGCCGTCTGCTTGAACAAACGACTTTTGCAGGTCAGTCAGTTTGCGTGCTGAAATTCAAAGTTTTTTCTATCTGGCTTAGGTGGCTAGTAGTATAAACTAAGCAAATGCCCGCTGTTATAAACAGCTGTAGGTTTTGTGCTTGTGAAACCTATTTGCACAAATATTATAATCCATCAAAGTCTCCACCCAAAGCTGCCACAGTTGCTTAGATCTTCCAACAATTACAATCTAATTAGACCCGGCATTCAAAGTTGCCTCCAGCATTTGAAACAAAAGTAATTTAGCGGTAATAAAAGTAGGTAGATTGACAGCTCTGAGGGCTGAACTTGGCTTATCCACAAAATATACCCAGGGTGGGAAAGAGCTACAAGAATCACCGCAATGCCTGTCTGAAGGGCTTGACCCCTTGCCTTGAAATGACAACCTCCAGGGGATGAACATATGGGTAATTTGCTACAGGTCTCTCTACTGCCACTGCCAAGAGTGCTGCTAATTACTGACAATAATTAGTATATTGTCTGTGGCATGAATCTTTTCCACTAGGAAAAACACCTGATTCATCGTATGAAAACAATCAAATGCCCATCCTGTAGTGACGGTGTTTATGAAGTTAAGAATTATTCTGAATTTGAACTGCAGCCTGTGAGGTGAAAGGCTTTATCCTATTACCAGTCCCCTGAATCATTCAGTCTACAGCGTGTGAGGTGCAGGGCTGTGATTACCAATTCATTTCATAAAGGCCAACCATTTAAAATTCTCTCAAACTAGCAGCTGCTCGAGGAATGAAAAAGCACCTGGGTCTGGACAAATATCTTTTTCTTCTTCTGGCTTAGTTTAAAAGGAAAACCAACAATTCTTTCCTCTGACAAATGAGACTTTCAGTCAGTGTTGAGCTATCGCTGCAGAACCAATCTTTGCTTACTTGACATACGGGATTCTTCTAGTTCCAGAGGTGGAAGTCATGGTTAGGCTGGAGAGCACTTGAAAAAATAAGGCGCTTCGTGTTACCAGTCAGTAAGAGGAATCATTTGGCTTTGATCTGGAGAAAAGAATAGGCGATCCACCTTCCATTTCTTGTGGTGCTGCTGGATTCACTAATTGCTGTTGCTTATTACCACAGACACACAAGAAATACTTCTTTCCTCTATCCATTTATTTCTATGCTCCAAAATAGTGAATTGTAACATAGGGAGGACCACCAGTGACTTCTGTAATCTGACACATTTTAGTTTTCCTCCAGATGCTGAGTTAATATACACCTTACTGCGGCAAGCAAACCTTAATTCGGTTGGCAGTAGGATTACAGCAGGTATATTTACCTTCAAGAACGTTCATTTTCCGTATCTAATGATCTTATCTGCTGAGTCAGGAGGAAAATCAAAATTATTGTCTGTTTTAGATTATGTTTTCCTAAGACTGACATGAGAATTCTGGGTGACATTCTCAAAAGCATCCAGTTTATATAGGATCAAAAAACTGTGGCTTTCGGGGGATCATGTGCTCCTCAGATGTATTAGGGACATTAGAAAACAGTACAGTTGGTTTTTAACATTGGAGGTGGAGGCATAGAAAGAAGATTGCTGCCTGTATTGCAGTCAGTGTAGGATAAAGTAATAGTTTATGTTTTCAGATGAGGCTTTGAAAATTACGATCTTGCATGTTCTAACTGTCTCTCATTCCAAAAGTGTGTATGGCTCCAATATCCATGCCTTAATGACCTCAAAATACTGTGCTATCCTGCTCAGTGGCTGAGGCTGATGTGGAGCAGTTGTACCTACAGAGACACGCACTCCAGGTCCTTTTCTCA
Organism: Rhinoptilus africanus; assembly: GCA_013400135.1. Taxonomy (NCBI): domain Eukaryota; kingdom Metazoa; phylum Chordata; class Aves; order Charadriiformes; family Glareolidae; genus Rhinoptilus; species Rhinoptilus africanus. Next base: position 96,490 of record VXBO01000011.1, on the reverse strand, counting down.
TTCAGCTCTGTTCCCTCATCCCTAGTTGAGAAAAGAAGGATTTCCTCGATATAGGTGTATCTCTGAACAACTATGGCAGCCAGCAGCCTGTCTGCTCATCTCTGACTGCATACAGCTATATCAGAAATTTGGCCCAACGTCTAACACAACACCTCCTGAATCTCACCAACATACAAACGCTAAGGTAACGGTACAGGTGGAGCGATACAGATGGAAGCATTTAAGTTAGTATATGGTTTGTAGAGTAGTTTGGGATCCTTTGGGTTGATAAATGCTGTGTAAGTTTAAAGCAGTATTATGTCTTATGCTCACATAAACTTACATTCCTTGGCTTTGCATTTTGTTGCATGGATTAAGTTATAGCAGATCTGTCTGGAACACCCGTTGAGGCTAAACAGTGGTGCATCTTCCGCTTCATTGTTTAACATCAGATGCTTTATTATGGGAATTCAAATAAAACTTGACCTAAACAAGGCAGGCCTTCCTGCTATTTTTAGAACGTTATGCCACATCCCATGTGCATGTTTCACAGGCCAGTGTGTAATTAATGATGTGTGTCCTTCCTTCCCTTGTTAATTGATGCACAAGCTTTTGGGAGGTATGTGCCATTATCTAATGTAATCATGCAGAAATGTGAGAAGCGGAAAAGGGAAGAAAATAAAAAAAACCCCTCATGCCTTGATGTCTTATCGCAGTTGAAGCGGGAGGGGGTGGCGCGGGTTGCCCTCACACATTCAGAACTGGGCTGTCTCACAGTATTACCGGGGTCTGTGAGCTTTGAACAGTCGCTGGCTCCAAATGTCTCTGTGGTCCTGTTTAGAGAAGTTGTTTTGAATGTGTCTGTTCCTTCTGTTGCCCCTTGCCCTGGCACCTGGCAAGAGGGCAGAGGAACCTCTCCCTCTATTTTCTGCTCAGTGATCTCCATCTCGCTGTCGTTCGTTTTCAGGTTGAAGGTGTGCGGGAGACCGTAGGTTCCTTTAATCCCTATTAAGAACAGCAGATCACAGTGGCCCCTCTGGCCTTGTTCCCTATGACTGTGAAACTAGCTTTACCAGCACAGAGATTTAATCTTTCTAGTGGAAATGTAGTGCCGGTCAAAGGTCTACGCTGCATGGTTTAGGACCGTTTCTTGGCCGTGTGAAGTTAATCATGAGGCAGTGTCCTTTCCAAGTCGCAGATTTTGGCAGAAGGCTTGTGCTACAGACTTGCCTTTCTGCAGCTCTGCTCTCTTCCCTGGGAGAGATCCCGAAGAAGAAAGCCACAAACTCTGCCAGAGGCGCAGAGACAGCCTCCAGCCCCTTTTGCTGGCTCCTCTCTTTAGCTGCCTCCTCTTCCTGCCACCTATCTGGTGACCAGAGGCAGAGAACGAGCAGCTCTGGGGTGGACTGTGAGCTGTGTGGGGATGATAAACAGCTCTTTGTGTCTCTGTTATCTTTAAAACCTACCTGGTGCCGTCTGTCAGCTGCTTCAGGTCCTCTCTGAGAGCCACAGACAGGGACGAGCCAAGGTATCTGTGCTACGTAGTGCTCTGGCTGTACCCCCGCCGGTGCATGCAGCAGATTGGAAGGGCTGATAGGGAGCAGCCAGTCGCTCCGTCAGCTGTTGCTCCCCAGTTTTGTTCCTCCATCTTGGGTTAATTTAGATCATACCTGAAGTGCGTCCACAACTACGTTTAAGGAAAAGTGGTTACCATAGTAACACTGGAGATTTTCTAAATGCAGTCTATGATGTAAACAACTGAAATGACTGTCACCCCAAATAGTTGTTTATTTCTTCTATGTAGTTTACTGAGTATTTAAATCTGTTGCAACACACACAGATTTACCACTTCTAAGTATAACTTGGCGGAGTAACACGTTTTTTCTTATTGCTTCCATTTCAGCAGATCTGTTTCCATGTCAACAGCTCACATTGATAAAGAATTGACATTCTGACTGCGTTTGGCAGCGTAGGGTACAAGGTGACAATTAAAATAAATCAATGTTTCTAATGATGCTGATGGTAAAACTGTGCCAAAAAACTGGGATTCCCATGCACAGTAGCCAGAGATTGCTTCTTGCATCTGCAAAGAGCGAGACAGGAATTCTCATGGGAACAGACTTTCTTTGCACGGTTTTTCAAGCCTTCCTGCTTACAGATGCAGAAAGACTGGGAAAGCAAACTCTATTTCTCTCTTACAGAAAAACGCACCTAGCACTCTGTGTGTGTGTGTGCACACCTGTGTGTTTGCTGTGGCTCGTCCTCTTCTAATCTAGGTGAGGTCTAGAAGTTCATAAAGCGTGCAATTAAAAATAGAACACAATTCTTGGACTAAACCCCTGTTTTGAGACAAGTTTCCGGCAAAAATTGTGCAGTGGGAGAGCTTAATTAACATGCCTCGCTCCCTTCCACTCCTAATTTCCTTGTAGTGAATATTTGTGTTGAAATTACTGAGGGACAAGAAACATGGAGGCCCAGAAGGGCATTTTTTTCAAGCTTACAAGCCTGTTCAGCAAAGACCTGCACTTCAAATTGTGTATTTGGGGGATGAAAGTGGACTGCTTTTCTCTGTCTGTGTGAGCAGCATGTAGATAGACAGCTGCCAGAGTTGAGGTGTCATCGGTGTGTTTGTTTTCCCTTAGTGCCTAGGGGAGGCTAAGGTCAGTGGTCCACTGTGTTAAGCATATTGACCACCCCATTTACACCCAATAGGAGAGACAGACAAAATCCACAAGAATTCCCAGACTAAGCAGACAGCCAACAGGGAAAGGAGAAAAAAGTAACCATTTTACAGGGACACAGGGATTAAAAAGAATTTTTCAAAGCTGCAGATAGAAGTGGCTAGATAGTGGGATGCAGGTTTCCTACCTGTGGTTTGGATGCCAGAAAATCCCATACTTGGTGTTTGCTCGGGGCTATACTGGAGTCTTAGGGCAAATGTGGGAATCCAGCTCAGTGCTCCTGAATTGAAATGTGCTCACCATCAAGGGGGAGCAAAATTTGGGAATATATTTCCATGAAGGCATTCAGCTTGTCTGAAGGCACTGTGTCTAGTTTGAAGTAGGTTTGAATCTATAATTTCTGTTGCATTTGGGGATTATACATACCTCCTAATGTTAGGCATTGAAATGACGTGCTTAGTGACCTCAGTTGCTGTGGTTCTCTTGGTTGCCGATAGAAAGAAATAGTTATGTCCAAGCAACAGTTCAGATCGCTTTCAGCGGGAGTCTGGCGCTGCCTAATACTGCTTCGTGAATGTGTAAATTCACTTGTTATGTCTTTCATATCATAGAATCATATTATTTTTGTGGATTTGACAAGTCCACAAACTTACTTTGCCAAGTGAGGCTTCTGTTTTTAAATTAAATTCTTAGATATTGTTTTGGAGAAAAGAATATAAAAGCAGAGATGCTGGTAAGAGTAATGTGATTTCTGGTACCGCTGAGGTATACCAAAATGTTGTGAGTTTTTGCTGTCGTACATATGCACAAGAGCAAACTCCAAAACCAGTAATTTGTGTGATGGAGAATAGAGATTAATATAATAAATTCCCCACGTGTACTAATGATAATTTTATTTCTAGATTGCATTCTTTGGAAAATCTCTGAGTGCTTCAGAAGGACTGATGAATTATGCTTCAGCAGCCCATAAGGTGGTAAGTATTATTACTGTATTTTGTAAATGTGAAAGAATTCTGTGATATTGACAAACAGAGAAATTGCCAAATCAGTCAAATCTGTGGCAAATAACTTTTCCCTGTGGAAAAATAGCACTCTGTCAGATACAAGACAGGTACAATGTTTATATGTTCCAGCAACCAAGCCATTGCTGAATGACTTTAATTTGATTGCGCAGGAGTGAGACACTTTTAGGGCGTATCCTTTGAATGTCACTGAGGTGCTGTAACATTAAAAAATAGATTGCAGCTGAGAAGGGATATGTAATCTCTGTTTGTTGGTCTTGAATATTGGCTGTAGCTGACAGCGAACAGCAGCTGGTTAGATGGGTCTGCGCAATAACGAGGGCTAAGAAGATCTGGCTCTCTCTGTTGAACTGCTGTTGGCCTTCCTTATCATATTACCTCATCTCCTAGCCGCAGGGATTGGCAATCTTTCAAGGAGGTGTGCACAATATTGTTTTCCCCCGCCTTGAGTTAGAGGTATGAAAGTAGCAGGGGCTGTAAGTGCTGCTTCTTGGAGGTTTGGCTGAGCAAGGGGGTCCTGCCAGGCGGTAACCTCCAGCACCTGGGGTATTTGGCTTTGGAGGGCACGAAGGTCAGGCAGGCATCCCTCGTAGTATTGCAGCTTCCAGTACCTGGCTCTGCCTGAGCTATGGTGTCTCCCGTCGGAAATCCTTTACCACAGGCTTGCAGCTGTCAGCTTTCAAGCCAAGTTTCAGTACCTATAGCCATTGTTCTTGTAGAGATGTGACTAGCCATATGGTAGTGCTGCTTCTATACCCATTTTATTAGCTAAATTTAATTAACAGGCAATTATAATAACTGCACAGACAAATATAATAACGTACTGTCATGCTTCATTGTAAATAATGGCTGTAGTAGCCACACCAGTATTATTTGACTTAATATGAATGTGTTTGACATATGCCATTGAGAATGAGATTAACATGATGCCTAAGACAAACTGTGTATTAACATGTGGTCCGTGTTGTTCAAAAGCTCTGGAAACCTGGCCATAATCAGTAACAGCGCAGTTCTGAAGAATGAAAGGATGGTCACAACCATTGATATACGAGTTAATGCAAACCAGAAGAAATGCATAACCAAACACAGACAGGAATTGAAGAAAAGCTGTAACTTAGTCCCAAGAATTCTGTACTAAAGGCCTAGGCTTTAACAGGAGTAAACAAGACCCATTCCTAAGACACAGTTGAGAAATCTTTATGCAAAACAGAAGAAATACATAAGTGAAAGAAGTCAAACGGTGTTTGGCTGTAATTGGATACAGCATTAATGCCGTGAAAATGTTAACCTAATTCTGTCCCAAATCTGAAACCAAACTCTGCTCTTGCCACCTAAGATTTCTTCTAAGCTTTGCTGAGGTGCAGTTGTGGAACCACTAATTGAAAGAAAACTGTAATTCTAATAGTTAAACACGCCCTTTCAGTGTTGTCTAACACCAGAAAGTGGAGGAAGAGAGAAATTGATTACTTACAGTCCTTCATGGAAAAAAAAAAATGGGGTGGGAAATAATAAAAAATGTAGTTTTTCTAATAAATCATATATATTAAGCTGTAGACTTCTGCCCTTCTAAAATAACAGGAAGCAAGAGGTTGTTGGTGGCAAAAATACTACCTTATGGGATTTTAATAGAATTGTAAAACCCATTGCCCTGCCTTTGGGGTGATGTAATGAAAATACATGTGTTACTCACCGTTCTTCTTCACATTCAGTGTCTGAGTTGCCTTTTGTCATTAGTGGGGCGCAATTCCTATGGCATGAAACAACGTGTAAAGCATGGACTAAAGTACCTCAAAACAGCTGTGTGCTGCCTTAGGCAGTACCTCAGTGGTTAACAGGACTAATGAATGTGCACACTAACAACAGTGAACGCAGCCAGTGTAAGGATCAAGACCAAAGGTTATTTCAGATAAGAGAAAGGAGAGGGTGAAAATATACAGGTGTGGAGAAATACAGTGGTGTGAGCGGATTTAGGCCCTTGGCACAAAGCGAGGATTCTTCTCTCACTGCTGTTACTTTGCAACAAAGGTTGAGACCTGAAACATAACCCAACTAAAATACTGCTTCAGGCTTCCTTGAACTTCAGAGGGGCTCTGTTCCGCTGGTGAGGGCTGGGCAGAGCAGAAGGAAAGGCAGTAGCTAGGGCTCACTAAAGACTAGTGGGGCTTTCTGATGGGGCACACATTACTGAGCTGTCACTTTTCTACCTTTTGAAAGGGTAGGCATGCCCCTGCTAGTCTGTCTGTGCTGGATAAGATAGGTGTGCAGGCACAAAACCTGGTACGAGAAAGGATGCTGCAGAGATTCAGTGGTAATAGATTTTTGGCCAAAAGCAGAGTGAATGAGCATGCAATGACACATGAGATACTCCTGTCTACCTCTGCTGCCCTCAGTGTGCTAGATACCGTCCCATTCTTTTTCTTGTTAACAGCAGAAGAGCAACATAGCAAGTACTTGTGTGGCTGGTTGCTCCATTCACTCTCCTGTACCTGTAAGTGAAGAGCTGCTGCTGCCACAGGAAGAGTAGCATTGGGTCTTTGGTGACAAGGTAAGCAGGTACCAGTGACTGGCAAGTGCATATTGCAGTGAAAGGGGGACCTCAGGGTGTCAAAACTGTCTCACCTTGGTTCTGTGCCTGGATGTTGAAATGCTGAGCCAGCATCCCGATGCACTTCATTATCTGGAAAAGTTACTCCGTTTACTCCTCAGTTCCTGGAAGGATTGCTGGGGCCAGAGACTGGCCTATAATTGCAACTGTCAGCTCACTGTTAAATGGAGAGATGTAAAATACCTCCTTGCACATCATTTATTAACATTTAAAACCCATCAGGGGACATATAAAACATTCCTCTTTTTGTAACATTTATAAACTACTGAGGAGCACAGACACATTCCCCTATATTAATTACCCTAATTTAGTCAATGTCCATGGAGGGCCCGTAAGCACAGCAGCTATGATTCCCTCCACAATCCTTTTATTTCTAGGCATTGACGTTCCCCTGAGCCCATTCCAGCTGCAAATTCTCCTGGCATGAAGCAGGGTAATGCTGAGAGTAGGTGTATTTTGAGACCTTGTATACATGAGGGAGTTGCACTAAGAGTACTGGTAAACCTGCTTAGTTAAACCAATGCAAAATGTGATGAGGACAGTCTTATTTCATCTGGTTGCTTCTTTAAGATTTGGATTAGGTTTGAAATCAAGTAAACCCCCATTTAACATCTTTAAAGAAAGATGTATGAAGGCATTTGCATCAGTTTAACTTGAATTGTTTCAGTCAGATTTAAATGAAATTTTCTTGTACTGAGATGACCTCAGTAAGTACAAATTTCTGTCTCTCTCTTCTACAGGCCTGAGAGGTTGCAGTTCTTCCAGCTTTTCACAAGGCGTAATTTCTGTCACCTACGCTAGGAGCCAGGGAGAATTACAAGTTCTACTGGATCAGGGTAAATCAGGGGAGGGGCATTTAGTGGTTGAGGAAGGAACACGAAAGAAGGCAGCTTTACTTGTCTCACTCTGTGAAAATGATCACAGCAGCTCCTCTGAACCTCTTCAGGCCTTGCGCCAGGATTGAGCCTGCCATAGATCCTCAGTATTGTCCTCTTGCTGTCAGAGTATCCCGTGGGGCTGGTACATACAGGGTTGTCCAAGTGATGCGTCTGACTGGGGCTGGGTCAGTCTGCAGCATCTTTAGATGGCAAATTCCCTTTGGAGCATTCACTCCTCTCTGCTGGGCTTTGGTATTGGTACCTATGTGTGAGAGCAAGAAAATGGGCAGGTTTCTATTCCCCTTGGGTTATTTCAGCCAGATGATAAAAAGTAAGAAATATGGCTTCTTTCAGTTCATGAAACCTTTGCAGCGGGCATGTTTTCCTGCAGTAGTGTGATATTTAGAGAATAAAATAAATATGTTATATTGAATGTCATCTTGAGTTTCCCCCATGAAATAATTTGAGGAGTGTTCCCCAGCTGCATGTGCTGAGCTGTGAGGATTGTTGCTGAAAGCACATAATGTTGTGTATGGTTAATTTTAAATGACTTCACTGGGAAGAAGTCTGTACGTGTTGTAGTATTACGGTGGTTTTGAATGGTACATATCTATGGTTTTCTTCATCAGAGGTGAAGCCATATAAATGCTGCTTGTCACTTGCTTGCTGTGCATATGAATGTTTTAGCGAGTGCCCCAGATCGATGATGGAAAAGCACTGAGAAATATCTAGAGTAGCAGGGTTCTTGTGCAGGGGGCAGCTGATTAGGTCCAGTGCCTGGAGGGGGATCCTTCTGCAGAGGTGTTCTTCACGTTAGCTGTGCCACTAAGCCATATATCATAGGAGGGCAGAAATTTGTTTTTATCAATTCATGAACAAGATCCTACATCTGTTGCTAATTACAGGTAGGGATCTCAAAGGAGGTCTGAGTTACAGTGTGTGTGGATATCAAATTGCATAACTCTCATTACTTGAATAGGTAAATAATTTTATTCATCATCTGTGCAGGGACGTAGGAAGTGTAGCCCAGGAGATGTTAACAATTAACTGCAATCTCGTTTGCATTACTGGCTATCAATATCTTCAGCTCTTCAGCACAACAGTTTAATATTGGCTATATAGAGCTTTTGAAAAGGGGTTAACTTTTTTGTGTGTGTGAATTGGCCATTTACAAATATATTTCTATTTTTGACAGATTGAATTTACATGTTATTTTTCTATAGAGGGTGTGTTTTTATGGTTCTTTGCTTTCGTTTGGGGAAGGAGGGCCTAAGTGTCTTCTGTAAAATCTAGGCTACCACACCTTACGACTGGCTTCCGTTCAGGTTGAGGTACTAACCACCATACCAGGACTGTTACCTGTATCTGAAATGGATAATTTTCCTAGATCCAAAATTTTAGTTTTGGCAGAGTCGGTGTAGTCCCTTTTCTTTATGAGGTCAAATGTCTCTGTCCTATGCAATACACAGATTTTACAGTCCACTAAATGCAAGGATTTGCTCGTGTTTTTTGAAAGGCCTTGCCCTCATTGTAGGGTTACTCTAGTATCTTGCAAAAAGTCACATGTAAGAAATGCAGCAAGAGAATCCACAACCCATATTGATACAATTTATTGCTATAGATTCAAACAGACATGAGAGAAAAATAATGAGAAGTGTAGCTATTTGGAAGCAAATACACTGTTATCCATCTTTTAAACTTGAGCTGGCTTAACTGAAGCACTCTGGTGCCTTTTACTGAAGTAGTCTGCATGGTTGGAGAGTATAGGAAAAACACTTGGGTTAATACCACACATGCATATGACTCCCCTGTATAGCTTAACCACGACACTTTACATGGCTGTCCTCCCTGTAGTAATCCTAACTCAAAGATATTTAACTTCTGGGAAACTCTTTTTTTGCTGTTAGAAATTCCAACTGTGTCCCAGGCAGTGCAAAATACTGCTGACAGATTGGTTCTGCCCTCTGCTAATTGTGGTAGCAGGAGTGCTTTGGTGGTTTGTACATACGGGGTTGGGAAATCCCCCTGAGAACCTTTACACGTGCAGTAATGTAAAGTACAGTGCTGCTGTTACTTGAATTGTCAGGTTTGTTGAGGTGAACAGCAGTTACCTGCAAATGGGTAGAGGCGAAAATCCAGTGATTTCAAACCAGTGCATTTGACTTGAATTCAGTACCAAGCACGTTGTTGGAGTTATTAGTAAAGCAATCAGTTCACAAGTAACTACAGCAATACGGGTGGTAAATAGATGGCAGCACGGATTTATTAAAAGTAAATCATACAAACTAACTTAATTTCTTTCTCTGATAGGATAAAAAGCTTAGTGGATAAGGTAAATCCACCAGAAATGAGTCTCCGTTTCACGAACATTTTTCTTACAGTTGCGTACAACAGTCTCATAAGAAAATTATAAGCATGGATAAGATATAATTTTTATAAAATATGATGGATTGTAAGTCATTTTGAGTGACAGTAAATATATATGTCAAGGTATATCTAAAGTGCTTGTCACATTGGTACTTAATATATATATATAATAACCCAGTTTTGAGAGCGGAAAGAGCTGTCTTTCAGGAATCAATTCTGGCTCAAATACTGAGTTAATGTGCTCTATTTCCATTAATGGCTTTGATGGTAGGATTAAGACTTCATTGTTTGTATGTGTGAATTATATTAGTCTTGTTGGGACTGCAAATACCATGCAGTGAGTCGTCATTAAAATACATCCTTCTCTGCATGAGCCCCTGGGATGCACCCCAGAGCCTCAGACAGGGAATATGTGCATAGCTGGGCCACTTTGGAATGTCTCTGTAAAGCAGAACTCCCTGTGTCCTTCTGGCTGGGGTCAAGAGATTGGCTCTCTATCTGCAATTACATTTTTAAAAAAAATCTTGAAAAACTTACATTAAAAGAACATTAAAGTTGTAAAGCCAACGACTGAGTAATTAGGAAATAATAGAATTCAAGTGGCCTGTATAATTTTATTTCAGCTTCCTAATGCATATGTATTATGAGGCAGTCTTTAATTCCAGGAATCCATACTATTTTTAACTCAGGATTCTCCTTCAATAGCCCTCTGCATAGGAAGGAATTTCATGCAGACTGAGTTATGCTTCGTGCAATTCCATGAAAAATTCCTCAGGACTTCATTCCAGGCCAGTTTGCAGCCCAACATTTTTAATGATAGCCTTGCAAAATGGAGATGTTCGTGCAGAAACATGGGAGCACTTCAGTGTAATTTTTCAGAAGCACTAAGAAGAAACATGCAGTTTTGAAGTGCAAGAATGATACAAGGAATTGGTGAAATTTAACATTTTTTGACAAATCAAATGAAACTTTAAAAATCCTTCCAAATTCAAGTTTCAGTGCAGATATTTTGCAATGTCTGTAATTAAAGTCAGAATATGATGTATATGTACACTGAATCTTTGTGTCTGAAGGTTTGTACTGTTGCCTTAGATGCATGACAATTAGGCATTTTCTGTTGAATGCTCTGGATAATACCATTAGATGCACAATAATTAGGTGTTTTCATCTCATTAATATTCATTTTCATACATTTAAATGCCTCTCTTATAGCATTTGTTAATTAACATACATTTACAATGGTATATTCCTCTTCCCCATTCACCCATTCTGACTAATTTAATGAGCTGACATATCAGATGACTTCTCTTACAGGATTCTGCTGTTGTATCTTTGGTGGGAACAAAGAAGTGGTTATCACACTGTTTGCGGGTGGTATTAGCGCAGCTGGTTTTTTCTCACAAGGAATCTGGGGCATGGAGAGTCTGTCCTCAGTGATGCTGTTGCAAAATAAAGGGCTCTTTACTGCCTATTTCCTTTTATTCATATTATTAAAACCTGCCTCCCAGAAGCAAAGTTCGGGCCCTAATGTGTTTTTTGAATTGAAAAAAAAAAAAGTGAATACACTTTGTGCCCCTAAAAGTCTGTGTTTCATGCATCTCAGAGTAGAGCGCGGCCTGCAAAACTGCAGTGAGGGACACACCAACATTAAAAAATATCTTTCCTTATTTTTGTAAGTAGGACTAATTTAAAAGGTAAACTAAAATGTTCAGGGGAGTTGAAGGAAATCCCCGTCTCCTGAAAATGTCTGCAAGGAGGTGAAGTAGTAACTGAAATGCTGCTCTATAATTACACCTACTGGGGATATTCATTATGATTCTTGGGTTACTCTAGAGTCTGACTATTAGTATTAGGTTAGACAGCTTGCCTGTGTATCCTGCAAATATTTTAACAGACTGTGCGCAGCACCTCCCACAATAATGTCTGTAGTTTCAGTTCCTGTGTTGCTGCCAAAGTACAAATAATGGTTGTAAACACATACAGAAAATAAACACAGTTCCTTCTGTATATTTAGCAGATAGAGTTTTTGTGGCAGTATGCTACAGTTTTTTGAGTCTCATTTCATCAAAAATTAAGGGGAAAAACTCCTATAAAATTCTTCATCCTGATAAATCAAAAAGCAATCTCAGCAGTTAACAGATTATTCAAATTCAAATGGAGAAAACACACCTGGAGGGGAATTTTCAAAAAGGCTCAATGTCAACTTAATTCTGTTCCTACTGAAGTCAATGGGAGTTAAGCCAGTACAGAGCGTTTTCCAAAATCTTAACCCTAGGATCTGCATACCCATCTAAGTTCGATGAGGTTTATTCTTTAGGAGATTCCAAGTTATTAAGGAAGAGATTTTCAGTAGCACCTGGGGGATTTAGAAGCACAGTGCAATTAGTCTTTCACTGCAATTTGTGCTTCTAAATACCTGAGACAGGTTTGAAAATCTCATGCTAAACCCCCGCCTCAGCTGTTGGTTAAAGCCTCAGTGCACATGTCTATTCCGATAAAAATAGGAATCGAGTCGGAGGCACATGCAGAATTTTGCGTGTGGTTAGATGGTACGCCAGGAGAATAGGCTGTCACATTATCATTAACTATAAATGAAGGGCACTGTCAAGTGAGGAACATTTGAACAACATTACAAACACTGCCGCTGCGGTCCTGTGGTGGGTTCTGCTTTATACCGAAGAGTCACATTCTGTGACCTGTGTTAAACCAGGAGGCATGTAACTCCCTGAAGATGCCAAAAGGGTAAGTTAGTATTAATTTCCAGCACGACGGAAGGATCTGGTGCCCCACTTTTTTGGATTGGCGTATCATTTAGGAGTGATGGATGTGGTTATGCCTCAGTGAACATGATTTACATGGGTTTAAATGGTTCCTTTTGACGTGGGTTTTATACAGTGTTACTGCAGCCACTCAACAAACCCCTGCCCTGCTAGTGCAGTGAAGATGATTAGATTGAGGTGTCTTGACAGCTCTCGCTTTTTCTGCTGGCAAGAAAAGACGTATCCCCGCTTTCCCGAATTCCATGGAAGAGAAAACATAATTCCTTTTAAGTGTCTGGAGGAGAAAAGAGGAGAGAGTTCTGTCAGTGCATTAGAAACCAGGAGAGTTTCAGTCATGGTTCTTAGGAGGAAGGGTTCAAAGCCCAGTATTACCTCATTTGAGAGCAGCTTGGCTGGCAATGCCGAGTTAACCCCCTTGCTGTTGGGGAGCACCGGCTATGACAGGCCAGTGGTTCAGAATTTATTCTGCCTTTTTTGCTCATGGGATGCAGTGTATGTTTCCAACGTAAATGGGCATATGGGTCTTTTTAGAGGTCAGATTCTCCTTCGGATACATCCAGGCGCTCCCACTGATGGAAGCTAGTTGGATGGCTACTGAACAACATTGCTGCCAGAATGCTGTTTAGTATCCTACCAGTCCATCTCAGGACCTCTTGTGAAGCTGCCTTGCTTTACATTTGAATAGGAGTTTGGGGGTCAGGCAGGAGGAAATGGGGGTAAGAAGTTGATAAATGTTTTTCTTTAAAAAGGATGGCTAGAAAAGGATACTAATTTTGAATTATTTTAGTGCCATACACCACACAAAAATGAAGACAAAGCTTGCAGTTTATTACTGGGGCTGTCCCAGTTATGCTAAAATTAAGCCTAACAGGACAGCCAGTTAGTCTTTACTTGGGTAAGCAGATGGGTGGAGGAGAGTAAGTCTGTTCTTGTAGCATCCCTTCTTCTCAGCAAGCCTTGTACTCATGTCACAGGGAGGAGAAGCAGGAGCATTACAGCAGCATACCTAGAGAAATGCCAGATGCTCTTCTCCTGTGAGCAAAGGGGGATAAAGCGTCAGGAAATGAAGGGAGCTTCATCCTGAGGAATGCAGAAAGGTAGGAAGCTCAGCAAAGCAGGGTGAAGTAGCTCCCCACTCTGTAGAAGGAAGGAGTCTGGGAGGTGAAGTAGCTGTAACTCACACAACCTATGCCAGCCTATTCAAGGGACTACTGCGCTATTCAATTCAGTGAATAATTACTGTCTTTATACACTATTGAACCTAAACCAAGCCCACTGGGGACAGACTGTTTCAAGGGAGAGCATTTGGACGTGAACTGGAAATAACAACTAATGAATGGCTCCAGAAGGTTCAGGTTACGTTAAGAGTTGAGATTTACTGTCTGACCAGGATATCTCTTTATGACAATACCTTTGTTTAATTATAGATAGCCCACTGGAGCTGCTTGATAAAGGAAAATGCAAACAACGGTGTCATGGGGTTAGCCCTTGAGGGAGAACTGCTGCTCCTGATGCCGTCTGAGTACACTAAAGCAGGGAAACTCCGTGCATTAGAAGGGTGGAAGAGGGTTTGAAACGGGCAGCTCCTAAACTCAATGAGGCCAGGCAATGTGGGGCTCACCATCAGATTAAAAAATGGTAGCATTATGGGGACACTAATGGCACAGCAACCTGGGCTAGGTGAGGAGGCAACTGAATTGGTTGGAAGTGACTTGTAAAGGTCATCTTGTCCAATCCCCACAATGAGCAGGGACTCTTCAAATAGATCAAGTTGCTCAGAGCCCTGTCCAGCCTGACCTTGAATGTTCCCAGGAATGGTGCATCTACCCCATCTCTGGGCAACTTATTCCAGTGTCCCACCACGCTCTTGTAAAAAATGTCTTCCTTATATCTAGTCTGGATCTACCTTCTTTTAGTTTTTGCCCTATCACTACAGGCCCTGCTAAAATGTTTGTCCCCATCTTTCTTATAGGCCCTCTTTAAATATTGAAAAGCTGCAATAAGTTTTCCATGGATCCTTCTCTTCTCCAGGATGAACAAGCACAACTCTCTCAGCCTGTCCTCGTA
>VXBO01000011.1:62300-81880 GCA_013400135.1 Rhinoptilus africanus | reverse complement strand
CCAGGATGTGGTTGGCTTTCTGGGCTGTGAGCGCACATTGTAGGCTCACGTCTAACTTTTCATCCACCAGTACCCCCAAGTCCTCCTGCTCTCAATCCCTTCATCCTCCAGCCTGTATTGATATCAGGGATTGCCCTGAAACAGCTGCAGGACCTTGCACTTGGCCTTGTTGAATTTTATGAAGTTCACATGGGCCCACTTCTCAAGCTTGTCATTGATGAAGATATTGAACGGTACTGGTCCCAGTATGGACCCCTGAGGGACACCACTTGCCGCTGGTCTCCATCCAGACATTGAGCCACTGACCACTACTCAATTGATGTGACAATCCAGCCAATTCCTTGTCCGCTGAATAGTACACGCATCAAATTCATATCTCTCCGATTTAGAGAGAAGGATGTTGCAGGGGTGCTGTGTCAAAGAAGTCCAGATAGATGACATCTGTAGCTCTTCCCTTGTCCACTGAAAGGATAAGCTGTTGGAGTGGTCACATAAAAAGGTGGCTTGTAGAAAGGGATGCAAAGGAGTTAGAAGAAGACAAAAGTAGCCCCATGACCCAGATAAAAGACTGAAGAGCTCTGGGCAACTTTTCTCATTTGGGCTGGAAAAGCGCTTGATGCTCAGAGAGTCCTGTCTGGTGTCCAGTCTCTGAACAGGCACTTACGCAGTCTGTTTTGCTTAAGTTTTGGTGAACAACTGCAGCACCTGATAAATAAACATTAGACGTATCCTTGTGATTCTGCATGGCTTGTCTGGCCTATAGGCTCAGTCCAGAGTGATGTGTAATGGGAGCTTTACTTTGGCAGGAGCTCTGCACAGATCGGTGGTTTGAGGAGTAACGCTTTCATCCTCCTTGGTCTGATCTTGGAGGAAGTGACTCAGTGCTATCTTTCTTTCATTTGCTTGCAGGTTGTGCTGGTGGGGAGAACATGTTATACAAGAGTGAAGTTTCCTGTCCTTCCTTCCTATACTTGTTTCTCTCTTGCGCTAACTCATCCCACTTAATGCGGAAGAAACAACTGGACTTGAAATGGAGTCCAAGAACAAGTGGCTCTAAAAGGGACAGATGAGCTATTTAATTAATGTCTCCTGTTCATCCCTGCCACCCAGCCTAGCCTACTTTTGCGTTTACCTGGCTCAAGGGGAAGACGATAGGGTAGTAATATTTCCCTCCAGGCAGAACCTGAGATCTGTTCAGCTTCATGGGGAAACAGTGAACCCACAGCTGCAAAACCTCTGTGAGATGTTACTCCTCTTGTAAGGATGATAGAGGTGCAAAGCTGTCCTAATGTCAGTGTCAGCAGGATGGACAGGTGAGGTGTAGAGATGGTTGGTGCAGGAATTCCAGGACATTCCTTAGGGCCATCCATAAACTGGTGCAAATCCAGGGCCTCTAAAGATGACTCCCCTCCCTCACCCCGAGCTGAGCTGCTGTCACAGTGCTGAGGCTGAAGGCTGCGACATTGTGCGTATATTAAGGTAAGGTGAAAATAGTAGCATGCACTGCATTTTGTGCTCTTCTCCTTCCTGACGTAATCAAGTACTGTAAGTTTTACACACCAGTGCACAGATTACTGGCATTTACCAGGAAGCACGAGGAGCAGGCTGGCAACTGCTTGGAGGCATGCGGAATATACAGGCAATTGCTCTGGAGCATGGGCAACGCACAGGCAATTCAATTCCCAACTGGTTTCTAGGCAGGAGCTACCAATTAAAATTAAAAGAATAAAAGATTGCAAGCTTGGGACTGATGATATGCTCTGGAGAGAGAAGTTGCCAACAGCTTGTGCTACAAAGATGCCTCTCTTTCAGTGGATTTCAAATGGCAAAAGAAACTCAGGTAACAGATCATTCTTTTCTTCTGGCTTCCCTGATTTTCATGTACTCAGTCGTGCAGCCAAAATTCCTACAAAGACAGACGAGGCTGCTCCCCATGAATCCCAAGCAGCAAGCCAGCCTTTTGAGAGCTGATGCAGTGAATATGCCAGCAGTCAGCCCTACCTAGGAAGCGAGATTTTAAAATCAGGTACCTGAGCAGAGAGAGCCGAGTGATGGGGCTCAGCTAATCTACTAATGAGAATATGGTATTTACTTTTATATATGTACATGAAATGATGCAGGATTAAAGAAAAAAGTGTTATCCATCTAATGCGTCTTTCACATTAATTGTTAATGAGTCTCTGAAGCAGACCTCCCTTTCTGATGAAGAAAACTAAGCCTAACTAGGTGAGGTTATTAGACCATATGGGATCCACAAAGCTTGGATTTATGCTGTGCCCATCACAGTGGTCCCTGGGCATCATATAGAAAGGGGGCAAGTTTTAACTGCAATTAGCAAACTGCGGCTACCGTGAGGGAGTTGAAGTCATCAGTCACGATCTGTCATTGGTTATGAAGTTAAAGCACGCTTCCCTTGCTCCTTTCAGAAGTCGTGTGCATGTTGATGAACTAGTCAGGTGGAGGCTGCTGGATTGGAGTAGTTTCACAAAAAGCAGTGAGTTTACCCATTTTTTGTAGTGATTTGTACAAAAGAGGATGACGCAAAGACTATTAGTGCTTCAAGACATGGAAGTCGTAATGGTGGTGGGAAGGCAAGAACTGTGATCTCACCTGAACTCCCCACCAACCAGAGAAAAAGCTGTGCCTGCCAGCCACTGAAAAATGCTGGCACTAATCCAGTAAAAATGTCTAGGGCCAGTGTATGCATTGTCTTAAGATACATTTTGTCACATGTGGCCTTTAGTTGGGGAGCAGAGTAAGAAAGTGAAAACCTTTCAGGCACTTCGCCTCTGTCAGGTAACTTGGGAATCACCAGACTCCGCACCACAGAGTCATTGGGGTACCTCATGTCAACGCAATTCCGCTACATTAGGGTTTGCGTTGTGAAGGGGGAACTGTATGGCTTTCAGAGTCCTCTTTCAGAGAGCGTAGTGCAGAAACTGATCCACTGGCAGGTGCAGGAGGGAATCATTTATTATTGCTTGGCTTAATAAACTGTGCCTTAAATTTTGGTATCGATTACGATGTTGAATGAAAAGGCTGAGCTGGCATTACAGTATTTGACACAAGCAGCATTTTAAAATAGTTACGCTCATTGCATGGTGCATCAGTACTGTTTTGGGAAAGCAATAGACTTAAAATATGGTGTTGCATAAAGTGATAGGTGCTTCTGAATTCATTTACTTAAATTTTTATCTAAAAATCAAAGACATTGCACAGCAAAAGGTGCTCACCCACACTTCTTGTTCCCATTAACAAACACAAGCCAACATTTGCTGTATCAGTTCACCAAATTAATGACATTAAAGCACAGAAAAAATACAGTTGCAGCAACCCTAGTAGGTTCTGTAGGATCTCCTGACAGGATAAACATCTCTTCTCTGCCCTCCTTTTTTGCCCTCCCCCCGCAAACAAGCAATAAAAACATTTTGCATAAACAAATTCCAAATTACAACTAATCATGGGAAAGCTGACAAATGTATGCTATGCTAGTCTGTGAAAATACTAATCAAAGCAGCCTGTCAATTGTTAAAGTTAATGATTTAGATATGCAAAACTCTGACTAAATTTTTGTGGATAATTACATAATTACGCCTGGGTTAACACAATCAAAAATAGCAATTGCATGCTCCATCTTGAAATCACCATGGCAGTTCCCTGCTATCTTTTAAAGGTCTCTCTACCCTTGTTCCCCCTGCATGTGAAGTGTGGTAGAGAAAGGAGAAAAACCTGGGAGCCACCCGGGAAAGAAAAGCAACTGTGGTAGGTGCCTCCTGCCTAATCCATCCGCTCTTTACCCTCTGCAAAAACAATCCCCTGGAGAACAAAGCACCTGCTAGAGTGGGTAGAGGTGTGGAAAAAGCCAGCCAGATAAAGGAGGATTGGAAACAGGGGTGTTATCTCCGGTAACAAGCTGCAGTAGCAGCACCTCTGCCTATGGATTAAAATACATGTGACACTCTTTTCTTCTGGGAGGCCTTTCAGATTGAAGAGAAGAGAGATTACACTTTGTTTTAAATGTCTTGCTATGATCTAGGAACCCAGGACTGGTGAGGCTTACCTAGGTCATTCCATTTTTCATTAAATTATCAAATCACTCAACAGTTCCTTTTGATCCCCAGGAGCTCCCTCCCAGGTGTTTGGCGTAGAAGGGGCTGTCAAGCTCTTCCACCCAAACCACCACCCCCATGAGGTATAAAATGCCCCCTCCAGATAGCCCCACGCTTAAAGCCTTTGCTGTGGCTGCCAGAGGAAGGCAGGCTCTTGGTGGAGATGACAGGGGGTAAGCAAGAAAACGAGCCTAATCCTGTTGTGCATTGGTCTTTTTTTCAGCTCCTTTGAAAATAGCTCTGAGTCTATTCTAAGCCCCTTTGAAAAGCCTAGCCCGTGGAAATCTTGAACTTCTCTTGCAGCGCTGATTTTTTTTCCTTCTTATATTGGCTTCTTGCTCTCTTTTTATACTGGGTCTAACTGATACAGTGTTGAGATTCCAGATGTCAGGAATCTCAGGGAGGTGACCGAGTATAAATAAAATGAATACTGGGCTCTTTCCTGAATGTCATGTTGGCTGGGATGGGGTAATGGTAGTGATGGGGCTTTAAAAAGTAATAGATCTCTTGTGTAATTTTTTATCATAATTTTTCTATACAGTTTCCATTAAATAGATAAATGACCTAAATGAAAAAGAGAAATAAAGTGAAAGCATAAAATCAGTCCCTGTCAAGAGCTACATAAAAAGAGTCAGGGCCCCAGCCTTCTGGAATTGGCTGCCTAAACTCCTAACTCTGCAAGTAAATGTTCAGGTGGATTGACTGGCTTTACTAGTGACTTACTAGTAGTAGGGACTTAACATCTGCAGGAAGTAAATGCAAGTTGATGTAGGTGTGTCAGCCCCCACCCCAAAAAAACCCAACCAAACAGCCCCCACCCCCAACAAAGCTATCAAAGTCAGCCTCAGCTGATTGATGTTACGGGGCCAATTATTGCTTTTGTTATATTTTCAAGAGTAACTGTTAAAAACTCCCTTGGTTGCTTGCTTAGCCCGTAATAAGGGCATGAAATTAAATAGTAGTGCAGTTGGATGTCTTGAATGAAACCCGAAATGTTGTTTTGGAAACCTCGCAAGCACCTGGAGCAATAGCAGGGCTCTGAGGCACCGTTCACCAGTCTCACACTGCTTACTTCTGCTGCACTGATGAAGCAAAAATAAACTTCCTGTACTTAGACAGATTTTAAACATTTTTCTACAAGACAGAAACCAGATGGAATATTTTCACAGCTGACACTAAAATTCACAGTTTTTGTGACTTCTGTGATATTGTGATTTATACAGGGACTTTCTGTATCAGCAGCCCTGAGCAGACAGCCTCTTGCCATTCAAGCTTTTAAACATTATTTGGATTGGTAGGTCAAAAGATTGTATTAGCTGTGTGAAATGTGAAGTACCGGTGGATTTAAATGATAGCTCTGTGGGCTGTTCTGTTTCTGCATCTCGACTATAAGTCATAATAATAAAATATGTTAAAAGTACACTGCTCCAAAATGGATAGCAAACCCTTAAATGCCTTGAAATTAATCATTTCTAGAAGCAAACAAAAAATTCTTATGTGAGGGCACGAGCACAAGGCAGGCTATTGTCTTCAAGCATTTGCTAGCTCTCTTAAAGGGAGGACGTGAGCAGCAGAAGGTGTTCTGCTTGGGGCTGCACGTTTCACAGGCAATATTTTCAGATAAAGATAAACCTGACAAAAAAATGTTGAAGGTTGGTTTTGGTGGGGTTTTTCTGGGGGGGGGTTGTTTTTTGGATGTGTGTGTTTTGTTTTCCCTTGCTGGGGATTGAGAAGCCAAGTCGAAGCTGTTGGTAGACCAGGTAGAAAGGACAGTGGAGAGCGTGGGACCTGGCAGAGCTGGACACAGGCAGGGATTTTTCCCCACATCCTGTTTGCTTTGCTCTCCATTTGTGCCTGGATCAGCTTGCTGTTCTTTGCAGTTGAGCTTCTTTCCACCTTTGTGGGAATTCCTGGTTTCCTGGGAAACTTGTGTTGACCTGTGCCCGAAGAAAACTTCAGAAAAGCATTGATTTTTCTGTTTTTGCCAGGCTTTCTCTATGCACAAGAGCAGTATTTCAGCAGCGCTGGTGCCTGCCTGCGTGTTTCCAGATGCAGTTCCAGATTTTACATTTTCCTTTCGCAGTCTTAGGTGATGTGGCTTTTGGCTGTGTGATATCCTTACAAATCCGGAGCAGCACGTTGGTGTTCCTGGTGCTAACAGTACTCAGGAGCTCAGCCTGCTGAGGGAGGCAGTGTTGGAGGTATTCCTTGTGCCATGTATATTTATAGGATCCCGTACTCTGAAATCCACCTCTCTCCCCATCCAAGAGAGCTGGTTTGCACAGGGCTCCCAAGATCAGAGAACTGCCTTGTCTTTAATCAGGTGTTTGCTTAGGAAGGGATGTGTTGTTGCTAGGGGATGTAATTTCTTTCCCTCTCTGAGAAAGATGGAGGTATATATAATTTTAGATGCTTATAATATGTGCGCCTTATCTTTATAGGAGGATTTATTGTGTAAATCAATGACAAAATAAATGGTAACAGCTCCTGTGCAGCCAGGGCAAGGAAAAGGCTCAGTTTCTCATGCTTTTTTTTCCTGCTCAACCAATTCTTAAGGCTACCAACGTACCAAAGCATCCTTCAGTCTTCTGTAAATTATGTGCCAGTCTCAACTCCAGTGCAATCCATGGTCAAACGAAGTAGCATAAAACCACATTTATCTTTCACAGTGAAATGGTGCCTGGTGTGTGAGACTTCCCCCCACCTGAAATAAATATGGTATAGACAGAGGAGGATGGTTAATAATCCATAGCAAACTTTACTGAATTGTATGCTAAATAAATGTTGGTTCCAATGATACCTGCTGAAAATTGCCATACAACAAAACATTTGGTGATAACATATGGAAGGAGGTGTGGGAGACAGTTAGAAGCAGCTTTCCACTTCTTTGTACATGTTTATAATCTAATGTCCTCCACATTACAGATACCACATATTGAAACTGTATGCAGCCTGGCTTACAAAAAAAAAAAAGGGACAGCTACGAGTAGAAAACACTGCCATTCTTAACATGTTCTTTCCCCATTTGGACCTTTTTTTGCCTGTTTTTTATCTTCCCTCTACCCTCCTGCCCCGACCAGCTTCAGTGAATACAGGCAGTGTATTATAAAGTTCATGCTAATTAGCAATTGTTTAGAAGGCTGTAACCCAAATCCATAATGTTTGCCTTCTATAGACAGTCACTGAAATTCAGGAAACCACATTTTAAATATAATGCTGATATATATCTCTCTATATATCTCTGCAGTTTAAACAAATGCAGTCACTTCTACAAGATACTTCCTTTGGCTACGCTGATCTGGCAAATTACTTAAATATATGCTTAAATCCAATGTGTACTTGCTTTGAAGTCAATGGGATTACTTATATGTTTATATACTCTGGTGGTTTGAGGCCTTAAAACATAGGAGAACGTTTGGCATTTAGAAAAATAGGGCTGGAAGGAAACTCAAGAAGTCCCCCTTCTGCAGGATTGGTTATATTTATGTCATTCCTGGCAGAACTTTTTTTCTAGGCTGTTCTTAAGAACATCTGGTGATCGAGATTCCAGATTCCATAGCTTTCCCAGGCTCTATCCCAGTGCTTCGCCATCTTAATGATTATAAATATTTTTCTCTAATGTCTGACCTGCATCCATCTTGCTACAAGTTAAACCCATTATTGCTTGAACTTTGTAACATGCAGGAACCCTGTGTGTGACAAGCTTTTACACATTCAAAGTCTTAAAATTGCCTTCCCAGGAACTTTTTTCTTTGAAGACCCCAAAGTTTCCTAATCTTCTCTGCTGGAAGAGAGGAAGATACATTTTCTGGACCTCTGGTCACTTCCGTTGCTTTTCTTCTGGGGCTTTCCCATTGGTCCATCTCTGCCTTGCCCTCTTCTCCTTTCCATCTTCTGCTGAATTTCAGCCCTTTCCTTAACACCACTGTAATTTGCCAGCATCTCTTCAAACTCTGAGCCTCCATACTTGCACTTCTCCTATGCACACCATTTGTGTAGTCCACAAGCACAGTAAGTGTATGGTTTCACGGACAGATGATTCATGAAAGTACTGAACAGAATCGTATCCACAGCAGAGTTTTGTAATCCTCTTCTCCCCCTAGATGGCTTGCTTCGACTAAGGGCAAGCGATACCTTTCTCATGCTCAACCGCTTTCCTATTTGTCCTGCAACCGTTTTGTCCAGGCCGTGTTTTGATAGTGTGTGTGTGAGAGCGACATGTGACGCTGCACCAAAAGCTTTACTAAATCAAGAAACGTGACATCTCCTACTTTACTTCTGCCACAAGGCCTGTTCCCGTTTTTCAGAAGGAAATTGAATTGAGTTGACAGGGTTCATTCTCTACAAATCCATACTAGCTGCTATTAATTTCCATGTTATCTTCTAGGCATTTACAAATAGTTTGATTACTTGTTATGGTGTTTTTCTGAGGATTGAAGACAAACAGACTGGCTGGTAACTCCTTAGCTCTGCTTTCCCTCCTTTGGTGAGATAGATACTCTCTGTTTGCTCTTTTCCAGCCTTTTGGCACCTCATCTTCTATTCTTGCATTCTCAGAGGTGACTGTCTAGTGATTCAGAGGTTGCATAAGTGGCTATTTAAGAATTCTGACTTGAAATTCATTGTGCCCAGTCAATTTGAAGACCTCTAATTTATTTAAGGGCATTTTAATCTGCTCTTTTCAGGCCATTATCTTCCTGCTACTACATCTTCTGTTCCTTGTCTGTGCTGGCGTCTGTCCTTTAGAAGTTTCTCAGCAGCACTGCCAATTCTAAACTTTTTATTTTTGCCTTCCGTGAGACTTCTTGAGTTGAGGTCCACTGCCAGAGTTTCATCCTGCTATCATCAATGGTTCTTTTGCTTCTGGATCAAGGCTTAATTGGAGACTATGGAAAGAACCTCAATTTCTGGTTCTTACTTGGACGGTAGTCTTGCTGAAGTGCGAGAGCCCCGAATGAAACTAAGAACTGCAATAGTGAGACCTGTGGGGGGGTTGTGATTTGGGTGTCTGCTGGCCAACTTGTGTAAGGCAGGGTTTGAGCTGGTGTATTGACTCGTTTTCAACCGAAAAGAACAAATAGCTCCACTGTTGCTCTAGGAGGTTAATGAACACTTGTGCCACAGTGTCTGCTCCTCTAAATTGACCTCGGTGTATTTACTTACTAAAGTTGTTTGTGGTAGCACTTTCTCACTTGCAGTTCTTCACTGTTGGCCAGGTACCAGAATAGTAACTTCATCCTTTATCTGTTTTCCTAAAAAAAAGAGAAGTAGGGAGCATCGTTAGAAACTTGCATACATTTTCCTTCATGACATTTTCCATGATGGTAGTTTTTCCATAGTCAAAAGAACATTCAACTAAGATTACTCTTGAACTAGTAACACTTCACTGTGTATAAATCAAAACTTTCTGTGATAATTATAATATATTTATGAGAGCTTTTAGTTTCTCTCCTATAGAAGAGTATTTTAATTCCTATTATATTTTTGCATAATCTCTTTTTCAGAAAGGAAAAAAATGCAAAAATTCAATAGCTGGGGTTGTCATTTTAAGATGTGCAATGAGCGACTAGGCTAAAAGAAACTGCAATATTCTGTATAATTTCATGGGGTCTTCTAAGGAAATATGCCGATTTTATGGGGGCTTTTATGGAAAAATTCTGATTTCATGTGGATTCAGGTGAAAAGGTAAATTTCATGGGATTTCTAAAAATGGCTGGATTTCACTAGTTCCATGAAATCTATGACAGCCATGGAAAAATGCACAGTTCTTGTCATGGAATAAATTTTTATTGCGGTCTGCAGAACTTTATTTTCTGTGTACATCTGTTCCTCTGACACATATCATGCATTCTGGACCTCTTCCTCATCTTGTAGTCTCTTCCTGTGAATATTTTACACTTCTTGATGGATGCATAGTGCTCTGATCCTCAGATGATAGAAATCCATGACTGCCTACAAAGGAGGTTCAGTGTGCAAGTGTGTGTGGGGGAAGGGTGTGAGAAATAAGAAATACTAAATACAGTCCTGCGGTTTTCATATTTTATGGTAATACGAACTTATTTTATGCACTATAAGAGGGGAAAATAATCAGGACTAAGGAATGGGAATGATTTATCGTATTAAACTTAAGACCTAAGCAATGTAGCATCAAAAGCAACCTACTTGTAATTTGTAAAATCCCAGCTTGTGCAGAGGGTCTGGCATAAGACCACTTGAGGGGCATATAAAGCTTCAGAGGAGAACAACTGCGCTGTGGCATCTCAATTTATCCTGTAAGCAGTGCCCTCGTTGGCTAGGACGCAAGTGTGACTGTAGCATGCTTGCGTTGTTCCCTGTCTTGATAGAGGCAGCAGAGCTGAAATAGATCTTGCTTTTCAAGGAGAGAAATTAAGACACAGAGGAGAAAAGGAATGCATCCTCAGACAGGGCTTGAAAATCAATGGTGAGATGAGGTGAAAACTCTTACAGGAAGGCTGTGTCGGAAGGGCATGGGAAATGACAAAGAAAAAGCGATATTAGATAAGTGGAGGAATCAGAAAGGCGAGAATTGTGAAGCAGATTAAGCCAAATCTATGCAGGGTTTTAAATGAAGAAGTCTGAACAGTGTCTTGAGACGAACAGGGAGCCATCTGATTAGCTTTGATTTAATGATATTCTTGAACATCTTTGTGTGCCTGAGCAGCCAGAACTGAGAACATTCCTGACAGTGGAGATGAAGCCTCTCCTGGGGAATTGCCTTCCCCTCAGCTGCGGGGAGGCGTGGAGAAACGTCACAAAGTACAGCAGAGGCGGTGGGGCTGTGGGTCGTTCCTCATGCAGGAAAAGGAGAGGAAATAAATATCAGGGTCCTGGCTGATGTCCTGTACCACTCCCACTTCCATGAGAAATGGGAAGCAGAGAGCTAGCTATTGATGCACATCAAGGCTTGGCTATATTTAGCGAAGCCAAGGGAAGGTTCTGAGGGGCAAGAGGGACAAATGAAAAGCAATGTCTGGTATGTGAGGGAGTTGTTCATGTTAGCCGCAGTGGGCACAGGTATTTGTGCTGCACGTTCTGCTGTTCTTTATTGCCTGCTACCCACTCTCTTCACTGAACTTAATAAGTTCCTAGGATCTGTATTCCCTTTTGCTCAGTTTCTGTAAATGCTAAACAGAATTTTGCCATGTATAATGTTTTCCTGAGAAAACATCATCACCTTTTGTTATATTATTTTGAAGGAGTTTTTGGCCTGCTGGGACCTAGAACTGCTTTCCCCCCTTCCCCATCTAACAAGCTACAATCCAGCTCTCCTTTGCATAATCCTATTTCAAATATGAACAATATGAATCCTCCAGTTTATGCTAGCAAGGAAATTTGGGTGGTTATATTTCATCTTTGCCTTAGAGAAGAAGGGCAGTGCGGCTGCCAAGCTGTCTTCGTACAGCTTTTCTCTGCTGAAATCTAGCGAAAAAACTGTAGTCGTCTTGATAACATATTCAAGCTTTTTTTCCCCTCTTTTGCTATCTCACGGTCTCAGCAAGTTGTGGCTGTGCATTTTTCAATTGCAGTGGATAGCAACAGCCTGCCCACCTCATCCCCAAAGGGTACAGGTCAGACAAGGTCCTGCTGTGTCTTTCTCTAGCTGCAGCTTCCTGATACATCTGCCTCTATCTTGGTGACCCTCAGATCACTGCAGTGATGCCTGTATCACCTCTAGGATTTCTAGTAAGAAATGGATAGTTAAATGGTTCTATACCAGCATGTAGCGAGCTAGTTGGAGACCTACCTTTTAGCTTTAGTGAGCTTGTCAACATAGAAAAGGGTTGCTCAGCTTGAGGATAGCGAAGCCCAGAAGGTGATGTCTGTAACAGCATTGACCAGACAAGCCTGTAGGTCAGGAGGAGGCAGGAGCCTTCATGCAGAGCTGTGGGAGGTTGGGGCGGTTGTTCTGCATCTGGCCACTGCTGTAGTGACCCCTCCTTTGCCAGGGAGCTGAACCATGCTCTGCAGGGTTGATTACTGGCAGAGCTTCTCCAGCCCCACTCTTCTGTACAGCAGGGCAGGGTTGGAGTTTGTGTCTCTCTGGGGCTCCCGTGCTGCCCCTGGTCCTTGTGGTGTAGGAATCAAAGCTAGGTGTGATGTCTCTTGGGGTCAGAACAGGATGCATTGGTACTTCTAGTCAAGAACATACATCAGTTTCGTGCTTTGAAACTTTAGCTACTTGCCTTATATGTTTTGTTAAGTCAGGTAAGAAGAAAATGTCCAGTTAGTAATATGTTTTGGCAGACTGTGCCTTTTTCCCCAGAAGCAATTTGTGCCAATATCTAACTACTCTACCAACTAAATATACATGGCTAATGCCTACAAACTTATTTGTGCTGATGGCCTCTGCTTGCTGATAGTGTTCTGTTCACACTAGATGCTGCAACCCTGACCATACATTTGTGGATTAGCAAATTTGGTTACACATGCGTACAGAATTGGAGATCACAGCACAAGGGCATGGAGTATCTGAGCCTTTAATCTCAAATGTAGCCCATGGGTAAGGTAGTATCGTCACCTGTAGTTTTATAATTTTACCTCTCAACCCCCTTGGTTGCCCCTACTTTGGTAATCCCCGAAGATCCGTGGGGAGTTGTGAGGCCGCAGGATGCCCGAGTTCACGTAAGCAAAGACACAGGTTACCTGTGGTGCTTGTTCTAGGTGACAAACCAGCTATTTCCTTTTGGATGTCTCCTTTCAAAACACAGGGGACAAAGGCAGTGGGACTTGGAGTGCCCGACTCCCTGCTGTTTGCATGTATCTGACGTCGTAATTTTTTCTCCAGAGTAAGCTGGCTAAATTAATTTGATTTTAAAGAAGTGAAGCACTGAGACTGTGCCTGACATTTTGAGGATTCCAGGACGCTGTGTTCCCAGATCAATATGCTGATTTAGTAACATAACTTATGCTCAGGAAGGCCATGTGACACTCCCAGACCCATCCATCTTAGTCGAGCATTTCTATTAGAGCTGTGCAAATCCTTTCCAGGACAGCAACTGAGATTTTTACAAGTTTCCCATTAGAAAGTGATAGTGTGGAATTACAAATACCCCCTACCCCCCACCAAATATCATATTTGAATATACTCCTTTTCTCGCGTTTGTGCAGTCAAATAGACAGACATGTGTATACATACATGTCCATATATAACAACAGCCGCAACTGTCCATAAAATGTGCACTTGCTTGTGTGGATAAAGAAGATCCATTTTTAAGCTAGCACTTCTTTGGATTAAAAGATGCACTTGAAAAGGTAAAATGGCACCTTGAGTACCAAGACATCATGTAGTTAAAAGCCAAGGAGTGATTTAAGTTCTTCACAGACTTAAATAGGATCAGAATAGTGCACAAATATAGTTTGAGTTTATCTACATGAAAACAAACCAGACAGTATTTGGTCATGTGGCTCATTTAATATATATCAAAAGTGTTTGGCTGTAAACAATGCACGTTTATCATACCCACAGAAAGAGCACATTGGAGTCAGCAACTGTTGTGTCACTTAAGCAAGAAGTGAGTTTAGGACACAGACAATGTGAGTAAACTTGTTGTTCTGGCAAAAGTCTTGGTAAAAGTGTATCAGAAAAAATGCTACTTTCCTTTTCTGTGTTAAACAGCTGGTGGTGTAGCTTTGTTACATGACACAGTGCTTAGAGTTTATAATTCCTTGTACTTATAAGGTACTGGCAGCTGGATCTCCTAGTACTGCTAGGAAAATCTTTGTATGTTATTTCAAGGTGCACAGAAACTCTGTTTTAAATAATGAGCCAGCTTTCTATTCTGAATAGAGCAGAAATTAATGTAGTTAGTTGATTGTAGCAGTAAAGTTGCCTAACTTCTAAACCGATACTGCTTGTTTCTGTATTCGCCTAGCTTTGATTTGGGATGTTTCAGTACCATGCTGTTTACCTGTAGGGACGTTTGCCTGACTGCGACTTTTAAAAAAAGGTTTAAATGTATGCTGTAAAGTGTCTGCTCCTTATCAAAGGGTACATTTTTTTCTTCTAAGTGCCTTTCCTACCCCAAATAGCCCAAATATTTCTGAAGTCGTCGCATCCTTTGTGCCCCCTGCAATGGCTGAGAGGGCCTTGTAAATCAGGGAACAAGGATTTGAAGAATCACTAAACTTAGCCATTTTATATATCAATCCATGAGGCAGCACTTTAATAATGTATTTTCAAGGTTAGAGTGTTCATTTTGGCCTCATACTTGCTAAGTGGCGTAGAGATGTTATGCATGGTACGCAGTAATGCTATAATCTATTGCTTTCTAAAAGCCACCCGAAGTACTGCACTGTAATCAAATAGCACTTCTTGATGACATTGCTTGCTCCAGATGTATCCTGAAACAGACTGACACAAATAAGTCATTTAAAGATGCACAGCCAATCAGGAAATCTTGCTAAATGGAGGACCTGCGTATAAACAGTTTTCTATCTTTTTAAACGATGTCTTTCTTTAATGAAGCATTTGCTAACAATGAAGCAATGTACGCACATTTGGTCAGTCCCAGTTATTCTCAACAAGGTAACTGATGTGGCTGTCTTCTGATCTGCAATATGGGACCACCCTGGGGTTCCTTTGTCTCTGAGGAAGAAAACAGGCCTGTTACTCCTTACTTGACTTTGGTTGCTCACCAAAAAACCACACTGTTTTTAGACTGGGAAAAAACCCACAAACCAAAATCCAGAAAACTTTAACAGATGCCGAAGCTGCCTTCAAAGTGGCTGTTTGTAACTGTTTGGCGTTTTTTCCTTTTCTTTTTCTCAATAACCCACCCATCTTCCCAAATCTAGCTGCTTTCTGCCTCGGATGGTTCTTGCAAACATTAGCAGGTTACTGTAGATAACGCGGAGGACTGTGTTTCTTGTCAGACTTGTATCTTTAAAAATGTGTCCTTTCTCTCTTGTTGTCCCTTTGAATGTCACTCAAAGGACAGTCTTCCTCCTGACTTTCCCTTTTTTGGTAGGAGTCTCAAAGGACCACTTCCCACCTTGTTCCTCCAGGAAGCCTGGCTGAGCAAGCTCGGAGTTTGTAATGCTTCACCATTTACCTGATGTGCTTCCGACTCCTTGAGTGGCCAGTCTTCTGCTTGTGCTGCCTCCTTGGCTCTACCGGACATCTACTGCCAAGTGTCTGCTTGTTGACTGGGGCATTGTATGGCCTAATCCAGGTGTCCTTTCCGCCACGCTGTCCCACCAGTTACGGGAGTGGCTCTTTCGTGCCTTAAGGTACCTTGTCTGTTGTTGCTCAGGTACGGAAAACAACCCCAATTTCTCTCTTTCTTGATTGTGGGAGATGGGTAAATCTCAGTGTGCCTTTTTGCTGTATTTCTGAGACTGATGAAGAAGGTGTTTGTCTGTAGTCCAGCCTCTGCCCCTATGTGTGAGAGGCAGGCACGTTTACAAAATGCCAGACAGATTTTTAGAGCTCTCTGGGACAGGCGTGCCTTTAAGCCTCGTGTGGAATATAAAGCACATCCGTCATCATTACTTCATTACCAATCACTATTGATAACAAGTAAACGAAGTTCATAGGATATTCAATATCATACCTCATTCTTGGTGTAATATGGCTCTGGGTATCTGTAGAAATGTAACCTATATCTCAGGAAACAGTGGACCAAGTCTGACATTGTGAGTATGTCCAACAGTGTAAATACAATTGTTGTACCTTAATTTGCAGAAATGTAGTATTTAACTACATCTGGTATATTTTAAAATGCTTTCCAGCACAGTTCACTTGAAGGTAATTTATTTTATAAGACCCCTTGGCCAATGCTACGATTCTTGGAGTCCTATGTTCTGTAGCATAAAGAGAAGCTAGACTATTTATGCCTTCTGAAGCCAGTGGAAGTCTGTCTGTTGACTTTCATGGGGCTCTGGATTAGATCTTTAATGAACATCTCCTGATATCATTATAGGAGCAAATATTGGAACAGCATCATCAAAACTTCAGATTTAGTCGATACGAAGGATTTATTAAATATTTTTTGAACATAAAGTAGTTTGAAAATTGCTTCTTGAAAACTGCTTCTTCACCTGCTGCTCTGTTCATGCCTATCCTACAGTGACCTGAGCCACCCAAAAGAAGGTTTTGTGAGGAAGGAGCTGAGGCCAAGATTAGGACAAAGAAAGAATCCATGCAATATAAAATCAACGGGTTGCTTTGAAACAAATAGATAAGTTGCAAGTTCAGCAATCAAATCTGAATGCACCCGGAGAGATGTGGGGAGAGCTGCTCGAGTCTGATCAGAATCTCACAAGTGTGGTGTGTTGGGCTGCAGAGAACCTGATAGTTTTGAAATGTAAACACACAGTGTGTAAAACATAAGCCACAGAATTAATGAATCATGTTAATTTCACACTGCCCCCGCTTTGGACTAATTAGTGCAAATTAAATGCTGCACTTGTCAGGCAGAGCAGTTTGTGCACCATGTATTGCATTAAGCATTATTTTTGGATCCATTTGCACAATGCGAAAATAGTGTAAAAATATTTCAATTAGTGGTAGTTTTACAGTCATTAAAAGATTTCTTTAATAGGCTTAGACTCCCATGGCCTGCATAGCTGCATGAGGTCTGGTTTGCATTTAAAGGGGGGAAAAAATGTAGTGGGAAGGCAGACATTTAGCTGACTGGATTTACTTAATTACCCCCCACCCCATTCTCAAATGCCAAAGCAGGCTGATCAATTATCTGTCCCTTCATCAGAGGCCAATTGCTTAATTGCAAATTATCCCTAATAATTACACAGTCAAATAACTACTGGATTTATTTTTAATGAATGTGGGAGCCCTTAACAAGGATTTAAATGTACCCACCAGGATTATTTAAAATCAACAGCTATCAAAGGGCTGGAATCTGCCACTCTCGCTTACGTGGAGGAGAACCTTACTCCGCTTATTTTCTGTTCATTTTCAGTGAGACTTGGGGAAGTAAAGATGCCACGTCCGTTCTCAGTTATGTTTTTAGGGTCTAATGTTTCCACTGTTTCGGTGGGACAGGCTGAAAATGAGAAGCTACTGAAAATGAGAACGGTTATCAGAACGTGGGATGCTGTGAAGCCGGGGCAGAATATAGAAGAGAGCACGGAAATACTGCCTTTGCCGAAATGAGATGGAGCTCTGCCAGGCAGCAAAGAAAAGGGATTGTCAAAACAGCGGCGCGCTCCCCTCGGAGGCATTCCCGCTGCAGGGAAAGGGCTCTGCCGGCTGCCGGGAGGCCTTCCCCTGGAAGTGGCCGGCAGCGGGGATGTAATTAGCGCTGACACAAAACACAAGGCAAGGCTTTTGACACATGTTTTCCAGTTTTGACAGAGAGGGGAAACGTAAGAAAGGTGTCTTTTTTTCTAATTTTTTTTTTTCCTTCTCCATTTCCCCCCCTCCCCCCTCTTTCTCTCCCCTTAAATAGCTTTCTCTCTTCAAATTACCTTAAATCGCTGGGTACATGGGCTGCGTTCCACCGTCCTGGCCGCTCCTCAGCGCTTGTCAGCCTGGAAACAAGAGGCATGCTTTGTTGAAATACTAAACCAAATGAGAACAGGAATTTAAATATAATACCATGCCTGCTCACAGGCAGGCGGAGAAGATGCAGTAGTTGAATAAGTAACGGAAAATTTGGAGTGTGAAGGAGGAAATAAACCGAATGCAAAGGAGCGTGCAGATGGGAGCTAAGCTACACACGCTTTCTAACGCGGTGTAGGTAAATTAAAGTGGCTGAACTGAAATGGAAACACAGCATCTCTCTGTTGTGTGTCTCGTATGGATGTCCAGAGGTCCGGTTGGGAAACTGGGATCCCACTGTGCTAACCACAGTAAAAAACACCGTGACTCGGTGCCTCCCAGTGCCGCTGCCCAGCATCTAAGCAAAAGCACTCTCTCAGTTCTGATTTGCTTTTTCGCTCCTACGTCGCCTGCTCTTTGTAGGTCATGTGTAAGCAATTTTTTCTGCTGCTTTTTCTAGGAGGTTAAGTAATTAACTTGGAGGAGAATGGGAAGCTGTGATCTCGCCTCACTTTGAAAGGCAATTTCTGCAGCATGCCTCTTCCTCCTCTGAAATTTCGTACTCTGGATTCTTGCATGGGGAGTTGATGTTCTTGACATCAAAGCCCCAGCTGGTATCTTTCTTGATTCTGAAGCATCCTATGGTATATTATACTCCTAAAGAGATTTTAACACTGTGAAAGTGAGGCATGAGGGAATATTGGATGGGTTTGTTTTGTGGGCTGTTTTTTTTAATGCCTGAGCCCCATCTGCTTGTACTCCACTATGATGGGTGTCAAAGTTTGCTAACGCGATCACAGCTTGAAAAATTCAGATTGCGCTTAATGGCTCAGTGGCTAGAGGACACAATACCAAAGTTGCTGAGACATGGCTATATCTGGGTCACTATGTGAATAGTGACCCCATGACTAGTGTAAACTCAGTTTGTCACCTAAAATCTGGATTGGTTCAAAACGTAGATGTTCCCCAAAAGATAAATTCAGCAGCATTCATCATTTTCATGTGTGACTTTTGACTGTCTTCTCTAGTCTCTGCCGTTGTCCTTCTGCTGGGTTTGTTCCTTACAGGGCTCATTAAGAATACACTCTTGGTAGAAATTAGCACCTAAAGCCGATGTGTGTTTCTGTCTGCACCCCTTGTTTGCAGAAGGGAAACCAAGACCTCGCTCTGCGAAAGCAGTTGCTGGATTTATTCTCTGTACCAGATGCCAGTAATGGGTTGGGGGTGGGGAGGAAGAATCATCTGCCCATCCTTTTAAACGGAGCAGCTCTTTTCCTTCCTATTTTTCTAATTGATTTGCCTCACCCTTCGATGTTTTTATTATGAGTTTCTCATTCTCTCCACCTTGGATTCTTTTTCCCTTAAATACACATCCCAGTCTGCACTGCTGTTTGCTTTTCTTAGATTGTGATTAGTCTTGACTTTTATTCGCATTAAGAATACCTTTTTCCAGTATCTGTGCCCCTGAAATATAATGCCCATAGTGGTTAAGGGTGCAAGAATCTAGTTCGATAAGAAAATTCCAGCACTGTTGCTTTTCTTCTACTTTTCTTCTTAATCTGGAATCAGTGCCTCTTCCAGCTTTTTTGGCTCCCTTGTAACTTGTTTGGCATGATCACTTTTCTGAGAGCAGGTAGACGCACCTTATTTTATTTTTTTTTTAAATTTTTTTAAGATCTCTTTTTCCACCCTATGCCTATTGCGGCTTTTTATGCATCAGAAATAAGAGTGTAAAGCACCCTTCTCCTCAACCTGGCTTGAAGCGCGTTTCTCAATGAATCTTCTCTTCCCGCATTCTTTGTCTTGTCACAATAAACAATCAACAGTTCCAAAGAATGCTGTAATTAAAATTTCCTCCGGGAACACCGCTTGTTATGGATACTGTTAAGTATACCGAGAAGTGTCGTGGGTAACGGAGAGAGAAGAAATACTAATGCATAGTCTTTTGA
>VXBO01000011.1:17818-61351 GCA_013400135.1 Rhinoptilus africanus | reverse complement strand
GGGGGGGGGGGGGGGGGAGTGGATGATGCTCCTCGGGAGGCCCCGGGAAGCGGGCTCTGTGCCGCCCGCCCTCCAGCGCGCCGGGGCGGGGGCGGGACCGGGCATTNTTTTTCCCCTCTCTGTCCCCCTCCGTTCTTTCTTCTTCCTCCTTTCTTTTCTAAAAGCAGCAAACAAAAGAAGTTAGTCCTTATTCCATTTACCCAGATTTACCTCCTAACAGTCTTTCGTAGAATCGTCTTGTCCAGGGGAAGCCTTTCGGATCGTTCGGTCCAACCCTTGACCCAGCAGTGCCAAGTTACCGCCAGCCCCTCTCCCCCAGCGCTACAGCTACAATCCTCATAGAGGCCGTCAGGGATGGTCAACCCCTTCCCTGGGCCGCCTCTTCAGTGCTTTCCGGGATTAAAGCAAGGCTCCTTACTCTGCAAGCGCTCTTAGCCATAGATATGTCTAAACTTACTTTGTAGCGTGGTTGTTTTAAAAAATAGCATTAAAAATTTGGCAGAAAATAACACATTTGTGATCTGCTCAGCTATTTAACTCTCCAGACTTTTTTTTTTTAATTGTTTAATCCATCTTATCCACTTTGGCTTGCTACCTTCTATTTTTACTCATCCTGATTGAAGAGTAACTGTCAGTGCAACAGCGTTCTCTGCTGTGAATATGCATTCAGGGAATCTCTTTGCAAAACAGACGACGGATCACCCAAGACGGAGAGTACGGCTTCGCATCTGCACCTTATTCTAACATCGGTGCTGCTGGTATTGCTCCTGACAAAGGGCAGCGGTCTGCCCAATAGTTTGTTAAAATACGTAAAAACAGCTTGTAGGGAAGAGAGGGAACGACCCTGTGACATCCTGGGAAGCCCTGGAAAGACCTACAAACAAAAGCAAGAAAAATCTAGAACGAGCTAAAGGAAAGATAAAGCTTGAAAAACAAATAAAATGGGGAAAGCACAGAATGGACTCTCAAGTGCTGTGAAGGCCTCTTGGATTTGAATACTTCATTAAGCAGCTGCATGGGAATTGAGCACCTAAATACCTTAAAATCTGGCCCCAAATAACTAAGATTTTAAGCTATCTGAAAAGGGAAGTGATCTTCTGTTTAAGGATGTGAAAATACAGGATGAACAGTTACTTTCCACTCCATATATTTAAGATCTGTCTCATCAATTATAAGCCTAGGAAATAATAGCGAAGATTTCAGTTCTGTATGGCTATGTATTGGTTTATTCTAGAAACACAGAACAAGCAGGAAGGCTAGAGACTGTACCTTATGAATTAAATATCTTGTAAATGGAGGTTGTATCCTGTGAAGTGTTTGGCTCTGAGCGTGTGTAGAGCTCTATGGGACCATCCCCATACTTGGTTAGGTGGGTACCCGTGTGTCCCTTCTGAGATCAAGGCGCATCCTAGGTGAGCCTGGAAGAGCTCACAGGCTGGGGTAAATGCATTCCCGCTGTACAGAAGTACTCTTCCTGATGGAGGTATTTCAAACTTCTGTTCCTTTAAAAAGACAAACCCAACCCTTTTCATGCAGTTCTAGGCATGACAAATTTAGAGTTTTAGGAGAACACTGCTTTTGGCTTATGACGCTGAACTAAATTAGGGAATAGAGGGGGTGGGAAAAAAAGAATTCCAAAGATACAATTTGGAGTTAATGCTAAAAATTTTCAGCATATACATAAAAATATAAGTAGCTAAGAACAGGAATTTAAAAACTACGTGCTCTCTCAGCCAAGCCATAGATGTTTCTACCATGACAGTACAGTAATTTATTGTTGCAGAACATTCCCTCCTAGAACTCTCTAAATATTTTAAGGAATTTCAATTACATATTGCAGGGAACGTCTTTAAAGGCGTTTCAGTTTGCTAGCTTTAGGGACCTTAGAGGAATCCATATGCAGAAAAGCAAACAAAACCGGTAAGAAATGTACACTGTTTAATTAAAATACCAGGTTTCAGCACATTCTTTTTCTTGCTAACCATGACTTATTAAGAAAAAAAGCCTTGCATAAAATCCTTTAAGTGTACGGATAGATTTATTTTTTTCTTCTTCTGAGCTTTGTTCCAATAGTTTGTTGTTTTTCTGGTGACAATACAATAATCATAGCCTTGGGTATATTTTTTTGTTCTTTTTGTATAAGATATGGGCTGTTTTGGACCATTTATGTGATCAATAATTTAAAGACTCGTTGTCCTGAGAAATGTTGAATTCATTAAGAGAGAGAGGAGTAATAGATTCAGTATCTTCATCTCTGCAATCAATTGTTATGATAGATGTTCAATTACTGTGGATGCAGGCAGGCAGGAGAGCTGCTCAGGCAAGAGGACTGCCACCCTCAGTGACAAACAGAGCTCACTGGCCCTCAAGCTGACTCAAATGAGAGCAGCCCTACTGAGAAGGACTTAGGNTAGAGGGGGTGGGAAAAAAAGAATTCCAAAGATACAATTTGGAGTTAATGCTAAAAATTTTCAGCATATACATAAAAATATAAGTAGCTAAGAACAGGAATTTAAAAACTACGTGCTCTCTCAGCCAAGCCATAGATGTTTCTACCATGACAGTACAGTAATTTATTGTTGCAGAACATTCCCTCCTAGAACTCTCTAAATATTTTAAGGAATTTCAATTACATATTGCAGGGAACGTCTTTAAAGGCGTTTCAGTTTGCTAGCTTTAGGGACCTTAGAGGAATCCATATGCAGAAAAGCAAACAAAACCGGTAAGAAATGTACACTGTTTAATTAAAATACCAGGTTTCAGCACATTCTTTTTCTTGCTAACCATGACTTATTAAGAAAAAAAGCCTTGCATAAAATCCTTTAAGTGTACGGATAGATTTATTTTTTTCTTCTTCTGAGCTTTGTTCCAATAGTTTGTTGTTTTTCTGGTGACAATACAATAATCATAGCCTTGGGTATATTTTTTTGTTCTTTTTGTATAAGATATGGGCTGTTTTGGACCATTTATGTGATCAATAATTTAAAGACTCGTTGTCCTGAGAAATGTTGAATTCATTAAGAGAGAGAGGAGTAATAGATTCAGTATCTTCATCTCTGCAATCAATTGTTATGATAGATGTTCAATTACTGTGGATGCAGGCAGGCAGGAGAGCTGCTCAGGCAAGAGGACTGCCACCCTCAGTGACAAACAGAGCTCACTGGCCCTCAAGCTGACTCAAATGAGAGCAGCCCTACTGAGAAGGACTTAGGGGTACCGGGGGATGAAAAGCTGGACGTGAGTTGGCACTGTGCGCTCGCAGCCCAGAAAGCCAACCACATCCTGGGCCATGTCAAAAGAAGCGTGGCCAGCAGGTCGAGGGAGGTGATTCTACCCCTCTTCTCCACACTGGTGAGATCCCACCTGGGGTCCTGTGTCCAGCTCTGGAGCTCTCAGCACAGGAAAGTCATGGATCTGTTGGAGCGGGTCCAGAGGAGGGTCACACAAATGATCAGAGGGCTGGAGCACCTCTCCTATGAAGCCAGGCTGAGAGAGTTGGGGTTGTTCAGCCTGGAGAAGAGAAGGATCTGGGGAAACCTTATTGTGGACTTTCAGTACTTAAAGGGGTCTTATAAGAAAGGAGGACAAACTATTTAGCAGGGCCTGTATTGACAGGACAAGGGGTAATGGTTTAAGCTATTTTAAACAAGAGGATAGATTCAGACTAGGTATAAGGAAGAAATTTTTTACAATGTGGATGGTGAAACACTGTCACGGGTTACCCAGAGATGGGGTAGATGTGCCATCCCTGTAAACATTCAAGGTGAGGTTGGAGGGGCCTCTGAGAAACCTGATCTCTTTGAAGATGTCCCTGCTCGTTGCAGGGCGGTTGGACAAGATGACCTTTACAGGTCCCTTACAAACCAAAGCATTCTATGATTCTGTCTGGGGTCTCAGTGATGAGACCTGATGCTATCCGTGCCCTAACTCTGAGCATCTCTCAGCAGGCACTCAGCTCACCAGCCTGGACTGGGCTGTATGGTACTAATTAATTCTAAAGAGGGCTAAGTGGGTTCCGGGTATGATGTTATTAGTACAGAGGTAACTGGGTGACACACGAGAAGAATTTGAAATTGCTATCTCAGTTGTGAGCGTAGGGGACTCTGGCTTATTTTTCCTTAAATACACTCTTTCTGTATTCCCTTGACTGCAACTAAACTGCAGAATATTTACCTGCCTGATTGTTGTTTGTAAATCTCGGCTCTTTCCTCCCTCCCCTTCTAAATCTTCCTTAGATGCTGAGAGGAAAAAATAGCATAAAAGAAAGTGGCTGTAAAGCATTTCTTTTCTGTTCTGCCTCTCTGCATAGAGCTTTTTGTGACACTCAGGGGTGCAGTAGGGCTTGAACAGTCCAGACAGTGTGCCAAGGAGTATTCCTGTAGGACAGCACTAGAGATCCCTGCTTGTAAACCCTGCCTGCAGAGCTGTAACGGGAGAGAGAAAGAGAGAGAGGGGAAGAGAAAGGGAAAGAGGTGAAGCAGGGAGGAGGCAGAGGCGTGATTAAGGGCTTCCAGAGAAGGCAGAGAGGGAAAACTGAGAGAGAGAGAAAATAGTGGACAGCTTGGGGAGATGGGAAACAACATTCAAGGGCCAGGCTGAACACAAAGGGGCTGAAATGGAGAGTAAAGGAAAAAAGGTGATTTTTATCCTGGGGTAATATATTAAGAAGAAAAGCTGGGCTGGTCACAGCTAACCTGTGTGGGAAGTCCAAGAGCTGGCTGGGAATCAGCAGGCAGAGAGGTTGTGAGGAAAAAGGGAGAGGTTGACTGTGAGAGCAAGCAAATGTGCTGTGCTTTGTGAGGGATTGAGAATCATTCAGCTGGGAAGGTCTGCTTGGTTGTGGACAAAAAGCTCAGAAATCTACAGGGAGAGATGGAAAGGGCCTTTTGCAAAGAGGCAGTATGAAGAGCTTCGCATAGTCATAATTTTTAACGAAGTAAAGAGGGCAATGATTTAATTAAAAACTGCTGGATGCTTAGCACAGTTGAATCTCAGGCCATTTCTCTGAGTATCTAAATGCGGATTTAAGGGCACAGCTTTACACATGTGAAAGAAAAAGAAGCGTAGTGGGGGGCTTGGTCTACCTTCACCTTTGCAGGTGTAAATGTCTGGAAATCAGGAGACTTAACTGTATGGCAGAAGGCACAGATTACTGCTATATTACTGTTATAATAGATTGTTACTAAATCAGTTATTCATTCTTAAAAACAGGAGAATCTGAGACAGAGGGAAAAAAAGTCGATGGAGCTCTTGCAGAATCTGCCTGGATGTTTTTAGTTATGAATCAGCTTCATCTTGGTTTCTAATGAATGATTTGAAAACTGTTGCCCATTTGTGAGAAGCACTTGTATAATGCTAATGTTCTCATCTGTGTTATCTTGTTACTCTTGTAATTTATTTCTGCATTTGGCTAGCTTTCCTCAGACATGTATAGTCTATCTATACCGCCAATGGTGTTAAATACTCATTTTAATGCAGGATTTTTGTATTTGGCCATGACTGAACAGAAACTAAAGAATCCAGGCAGCATTAAGAGGCTCTTGAAAATTTCAGCCAGTCCCCTCATTCTGACTTCTGAGGTTGTGAGAAATTGGAAGTGGGATAAGTGAATGGGGCTGGTTAGGGGAGTTGTAAGGCTGGTTTCTTTCCCTTCTCCAATTCATCGCAACTTTCATTAAATTATGGATAAACTCTCAATAAGAACAAAAGAGTAAGAGAGTGACAGCTGAATTTTCAGACTCTGATGACCTAAAAAATTATTTTAAAGACATAAGGAAACATAGAGGATTGAAATGTGTGGCTGTGTCCAGAGGCACATTATATTGTCTTTTCTCAGATAGATTCAGCTTCTGATATTCACATTCATGAATAACCCATTTCAGTCATGTTATTGGGACAAGATCCCTATGCGTATAATTCCCGTTAACTTCACTAACATCAGTTCAGGTCAACATCTCTACACAGATTTGAACTTGCTTGATGAATTTTGTCAGATTCGTGTTACACATGCAACAAGATGTGCCTGCCGTCACCAAATGGACATTCAGTAGAAGCTGGTGGCAAGTACGATGATGCTGGCTGTGCGGGGAGAAGGCTGTAAAGTGCAGCCATAGTGTCCTTGACTAAGCAGCAAAGGACTCTGCGAAGTGCCCTGTGTGGGGAGGAGTGGGGAGGCAGATCATGAGTGGAGAACATTGCAGAACAGCAGATGAGGACTGCCAGGGCACTGTCACTCCAGAAAAAACACAGAATGCCCAAAAGCAGTTCAGCAAGCACCTTTTTATGAAGTTGAGTGGAGTTTCCGAAAGGTAATACGAGCAATAGGTGAGTAGCTTTACTAATATGGCTTGTTCAGCAAGCTAGCATTGTTTAAAAAGCTAAGTGAGGAAGTAAGAAAGTGTTACCAAGCTGTTGCAGAAGTGTGAGTAACACTGCAGTCGGAAAGCGTGACACTCCAGAACTACAATACCAGTTTCCGAGGAGAGGCCAAAAAAAAAAGGGAGACTCTTGAAGCACTTCTAACAAGTTTGAGACTTAGGAGTCGCACAGGTAATTTGGAATCCTTTGTTCGGAAGTAGGTGGTAATGGGTGTCAGAGACTCAAACTATGAACAAGGACGTTGGATCCTGAGGTAACCTTAAAAAGCACAGAGTCAGACCAGCCTGCAGGTGCTGGAAGGCAAAGCAAGGTGACAACCCCCTGAATCAGGGCCCACAACCCATCACAAGCCCATGGGCGCGCAGGAGGCAAAGGAAAGCCAATGGCTCCAAGGGGAGATCTGCCAAAGGTGTCCAGAGCAATCTTTAGATGCTGCCCCGGCACACTGCGCTATCTGCACACGATGGCTTTCAGCAGGCTGCGTGAAATGATTTGGTAGCTTTAGCCGAGTCCCACCACAGAAATGCCAAGCTTCTTAAGCTGCTTAACAGCCTTGGCGAAGAGGATAACGATTAACCGTTTATTAAAGTCAGCCCCTCCAGGTCAGGATGAGAGATACTGCTAGTGAGAAAGTTTGCGTCGCTCTTGCTTTCCCA
This sequence comes from Rhinoptilus africanus, assembly GCA_013400135.1. Taxonomy (NCBI): domain Eukaryota; kingdom Metazoa; phylum Chordata; class Aves; order Charadriiformes; family Glareolidae; genus Rhinoptilus; species Rhinoptilus africanus. The sequence continues at coordinate 54,317 of VXBO01000011.1, read as the reverse complement.
GTGCCTTTTATGCAGACTGGGGACTTTAGCTTTCAGGGATAGAGTCCCTGGTATTAAATTTCCTTAAAAGTATGAAGTGGCTTCGTTTCTGTTCTGAATCCCACCGTGAGCCATTGTAAACTTCCCCCGTGCAGTTCGAATCTCCTTAAAGGCAGACATGCACTGGTTTCTAAGAATAACTCTACAGAGAGCATGCAGTGTAGATGTCAACTTAATTAACTGAATTTGTTTAAAATACGATCAATGGTGTGTGAAATTATATAATTATTCCATAAATACACTTTGTTAATTAATTAATATTTTAATTAAAGGGTAATTGGAAACTCTCTGCATTAGTACCTTTTTTGAAGGACATGAGTGTGTCTTTACCTCGTACTCACCGATTAGACAAAAAAAAAAGATTTAAAAGTATTAAACTAGAAGCCCAGGAGATTTAAAAAAAAAAAAAAAGGGAAAAAGCTACAAATGACGGCTAATGTCCCGGTTTGCCTCAGGAAGGAGTTTGGCTGCCCTTTAAAATCTTCCTTCTCAATCAGCCTTCGGTTTTTCTAATATCCTTCGTGTCTTTTATTCTGGGAGAGTGATTGTCTCTCTGGGAGGCTTGCCTTGAAATGTCTCCCTGGAAAACGAACTTGGAACAGAGTGCTGCGGACCAGTTGGTTGAGAAAGCTGGTATTAGCAGTTTGTCAGAGCTAGACATAAATCCCTCTTTTCCCCTCATCATAATTTTCCTCCCGTATCTTTCGGTTTACCTGTTTATTTTGAAGACTGTCCATATTAACAAACTCAGACTCGCTATTACTCACTGCCAGAACGGCACTCCAATCCCCAGACCACTTTTTGTAACTGCTGGTGTGGAATAAATGAAAAGAAATGCCTGGAAACCGAGAAGAGAGAGAAATGACTGTGGCCCTTATCTTGCCCCTGGAAATTCATATATAATTCACCCTGGAGCCAATAGGCTAGGAGGGGCAAATTTGAGGCCTGTCTGTGAAAAATTATCAAGAGCTCCCAAATTAAGCCCCTGGTTTTGCAAACTTGCTCAGTTAAATGCGAATTGCCCCCCGGGAAGGATGTGGACAGGGTGCTGCTTGCAGGCCTACAGTGAGCTCATGCCTTTGTTTGCCACTTTGGGACATAGACAAATATGAACCAGGAAATTCTGGATGGTTATTCTGCATGTTTTGATCTTCTGCTTACCTGGCAAAATTAAACTGATAACTTTCTGCAGGTGTTAACTACTCCACAACCACTTGCTACTCCTGACTGCATGAAGAACTAGTAACCGTTGTCTGACCGTGACTGATCTAAAATGTCAGTGCTTTTGGATTTCCAACCTGTCCTGCAGTACCGTACCCAGTGCAGACCTAGAAGGTCCCGAGTCCTAAGAGAAATCGTAGTTCATTGAGGTGACAGCACTTTAGTGTGTGGCGTAAGAGGATTATATGGGGGTAGCAGAGAAAGAAGGAGCACCGTCACTAGCATAGGGACAAGTAAAAACTAAGTCAGTCAAGAATAGATTACAGCACATCAAAGACGGGCAGAGGACCCAGTGTGCACATACTTGCACAGAAAAAGTTACACAGCTTCAGTGATTCACAGAAAACGGTTTGCCAGGGAACATTTTTAAAACAAAACCTAATTTGATATTTAAATTGTTTTTAAATTATGAATTAGAGTCATAGAATCACAGGGTTGGAAGGGACCTCTGGAGATCATCTAGTCCAACCCCCCTGCCAGAGCAGGGCCACCTTAGAGCAGGTTGCACAGGAATCCATCCAGGCGGGTTTGGAATGTCTCCAGAGACAGAGACTCCACCACCTCCCTGGGCAGCCTGTTCCAGTGCTCTGCCACCCTTAAGGGAAAGAAGTTCCTCCTCATGTTTAGGTGGAACTTCCTATGCTCAAGTTTGTGCCCATTACCTCTTGTCCTGGGCACCACTGAAAGAGCCTGGCCCCATCCTCCTGACACCCATCCTTTAAGTATTTATAAGCATTGATAAGGTCCCCCTCAGCCATCTTTTTTCCAGACTAAAGAGACCCAATTCCCTCAGTCTTTCTTCATATGAGAGGTGTTCCAGTCCCCTAAACATCTTGGTAGCCCTTTGCTGCACCCTCTCCAGCAGTTCCCTGTCCTTCTTGAGCTGGGGAGCCCAGAACTGGACACAGAACTGCAAAATGGAGCTCACTGTGTTGTATCCTCACAGAAAGCTACTCTTATTTGGTTTTAAATTCAACTGTGAATCACTAGCTATGCCTGACTTATTCATGCGTGAGATGTCAGGTGCATGAGAGCTTACATCACATGCCATGCCGATGCATAAAATTTTTAAACCTGCCCTTGACAACTGAACAATTCAGCAACCTGGACACAAGCTGCAAGGACCAAAAAGTAGGACAAAAATTACAACTGTTTATACAGCTTTGCACAATGCCATGGCAATGCTTTTTGCAAGAAGAAATATTTACTGAGAGTAAACACCATTTAGAGTGAGATTTAATGCCTGTATCTTCTCTGTGGGGATCCACACACAGAACTCTGGGTTTAATGCTGCTTGGAGAGCCTGAGCTTTTACCTTGGCGAGTCCTCTGTTTCTCAAAGGTACAGGAACGACTGGCGTAAGAGAAAGTGTCCATGATGAGAAGAAAAACTTGCATCGGCAAAAGGGAAATTGAATGTAGGTGCTGCTTCTGTTTTTTTGCTGTACTGCAGATTGTTTGACTAGGATGATACCAATTAGTGGCAACCATAGCATAGTTTATGATACTGACATCTGTCCAACAGAAACTGGCCCGAAAACATCAAACTTGTTTTGCAGATGTCACTGAATAATCATTAGGTGGTGATAACTTTCAGTTGCCCAGTGGGGAAAGGTTCCAGCGTATTAAAGGGACAAAAAGTTTCTGAATTTCAAAAACATTGCGGTGAGAATTTTCACTTGAGACGGCAGGCTGAGGGTTTGCAATCCATCTTTTGCTTCCTTGTGAAACGTAAGAGCAGAAGGAATGGTCTTTTCAGCAAGGCTGGAGAAAGTCCGAAGTATTTGTGGGGACCTGAGTTCTGACTGGATTTACAGGTCCAAATTTATCTCGGGGCTAACTCCACTGGCGTCTCTGAAGTCGTGCCTGTTTATCTCCAGGCTGAATTTGCACTAACAGAAAACCGATTATTCTGGCAGGGACATTTTATTCCATTCAGGAACGATCTAAATGTTGAGGTGATTTTAGTTGATATCTGTTTCACATCTTTTTATATCATCTGCAAACATTCAGGCCTGCAAAACTGAAATTATGAACCTCCATCTATAGGAAGTCACCTTAATAAATGGCTTGATTTTTCTCCTCCCAGGAGTGCTGTCAACAGCCAGGGCCCAGTGAAAGCTGCAGCCACACAGCAGCTCTGATTATTGAGCTTCACATTTCAGTGGATAAAAATTAAGTTAGGTGACACTGGACATCCATGTGGCTTGCATTTAGAGATCTGAGTATGTCCTCATTTATACTGGGGGTAGAATAACTTTATATATCCATTTTGTTTGTTTAACTCTAGAATTATCTCCCTAAGAATGAACCTCTCCCACTGTTTCCAAATGAGGCCTTAAATTTGGGACAAGTCTATGCAGGTACTTGTATCGGGCCCAAACTAAGAGATGAGTCTGAATAAACGTAAGCTGCTATGTTGTGTACTTCTAGATTCCTCAGTCTCTTCCTGACAACTATAAAGGGATTTGGATTCCTTTCCGTGTAAATCCAGGAGGACAAGAGCCAAAGCCTGCAGGGAAAAATCTTGTCCCTCCTCACACCCCAGCGTAGAACTTACACCTTCTTATGCATCAGATCTGAAATTAATCCTCTTGGTCTAACATGGAATAATGTACATGATGAGGGGCCAACAGAGATGTGTAGCAAGAAAACACAGCAATCTGAAGGATGTAAGGAGATAGAAATTAAAGTAAGTGGTAGCTTGCTCGTACCAGACAGCTTGTTTTAGGTGGAATATTGTGGATTCACTTAGATTTGTATGCGAATTTGACCCTTACTGTCTGAGCAAGAAAGCAAGACCTCATCATTATTGTTGCTAGATGAGAGACATTTAACAATATCAACATTTTTTAATTCCTACATACCCGATTTTGTAAGGAATTATGAAATGGGTATGATTCTTACTTTATTTTCGAGTTGTATGCTGGGAAAACAATGCAGTCCTGTAGACATGAACAGAAATTGTTGCAGCCTGTTAAAACAAATTAGGAAATGTGCTTTCAAATCTTAATATAATTTCTAGAGGAAAGAGCCTCTTGACTTGAATGGTAAAGGTCTGAAAATGGTCAGAGAGAGTCATAGAGCTAAGTGGGGATCCCAATTACAGATTAGCAATAATGCAAATGTTGCTGCAGAGGGACCACTCAGCTTCTGCAGATCAGGAGCTGTTGCTGTGGCTAGAGCGCAGGCATAAAAAAACCCTCCCTTTCATTATTGTTTTTAATTATCTTCACTGTGACAGAGCTGGAATACCTGCTGCACACTGAGGCCCTTTGTGTGAGCCCATCGGCAGTGGCTACGCAGGCCAAAGCCCGGATTTTTTGCCTTCTGGAGGTCTTTCAGCTGAATTTTGCTTTCATGCAGATGCCTTTCTTTCCTATTTACTCCTTATCTTCACTGGCTATTTCCCTGCTCCACTGAACAGGGGCAACAGCGGCAGCCTTACGTGACACCACCAGGGCTTGGCTCTGCAGCTGCCATCCTAAAGTTCTCAGGTGAAATCGTAAGACCCTTGCATTCCCGCGAGGAAGTCAGGATGCTCTGCGCAAGGCTGTTGTCGGAGCACAGACCTCTTGGAGATGAGGAGTGTCTAGCTTCCTCCCTCTTTCGCAGGGGAGCTTGCAGGCTTGGACGGAAGGGCAGAAAGCTGACAAGCTCCTCATTAAACTCGGTAATGAGGCATTAGTCCGTGCCCTGGTCTTCTCATATGTTAGACTGATGTTCGGTGCGCCCTCGTTCTTGTAGCTCATCCTTGTTTTTTTTCCCGTGTGTTTAGCAGGCACAATATATCTTCACAGGGAGGATAAAACAACCAGGAAAACTAAGAGGAAGAATCTAGAGCTGGCAAAGGGAGGTTCACTTTCTCACAGACAGTCACTGAAACCAATCCCCTCTGAGAAGATCTTGCCAAAGTTATGTTGTAAGTTGTGCTTCCGGCAAGAGGCTGCATAGTTTGAGACTGTGTGAAAACTGAAAACGCAGCTGGGTTACCTTTGACTCGGACCGTGTGTAGGAGATGCTGTGCCTGTAGCACTGGGAGAATAAAAGGGACTGACTGAGCAGTGTGCTTGTCCTGGGACAGTGTGGGTCCAGGCCAGGACACATGGACAGATAAGCACAGGCACAAGGAACGCACTGAGCACAGGTGAGGAGTGATAACTGGCACCAGTCAGAAACAGGGAAGTGCAAGGAAACCTGGCACAGGTTTTTGGCCCCTTGGCGGTGCTGAGCTGATCTAAGAGGTCAGGAAAGAGGCAGAAACAAGGTAGCTGAGTCCCTCTTCACATTGAGCACCTGCTTGCCCATTGCAGAGCTTTTGCCCCAACTCAGTCTTGTTGTAAGGAGCCTGAGAAATTATTAATAGCAAAAGATAAGGGCAACTTTTGACAATGCTGCCGAGGTATCAGGGCTTGTGATAATGCAGATGTTCCTCATTCACCCTGTTTTCCTGTTTTCTTGACGGCTCTGTGCCAGAGATTCATGTGGCAGCAAATTTCTACCTGTTGTAGACACATGAATGATGACTTGTGTGTATGAGGGCATAAGGTCGCACCCATCGTCAGCAGAGAAGCAGGCAGACGAAAGCAAGACGAACGTGCTGCCTGGAAAAAGCTGTGTGGTGGGGATGGGGGGGAAGTAGCCAAGTTGGCTAAAGCTGGGGAATGAGAACCGAACATACGAATGCATCAGCAGGAGGACAGATGCAACAACGAGCGTGTCCATTAATAAGTGAGGAGGAAAGGAATGATCATTAAAGTCATAACAACGCTAAACTTATTTTAAAATAAGAGACAAATGGAAAGTAATACACATCTTGGGAAGACAGCTCTTAGAAAGCAGAGAGGAGAAAGCAGGAATAAATGCAAATCAGCTGGGCCTACATCAGGCATATTCACATGAAGGCAATAGTGACAAACTTGGTGAATCACTAATCGCTCTTTCTTGGAAATCACAGAGAGCTGCGGCAGCTTTGGAGAGCCGGTGGGGGGAGAAGCGAAGGTGAAATTCCATCCCGAGCCCGGCGGGGCCGAGCAATTAAAGCCCAGTCAATCCAGCAGCAGTCCTCCGGGAAATAACGCAGCAAGTGAACGGAGGAAAGAAAAATCTTTAAGGAAAGAGGAAATGATGAATGGTGGGGGTGGGGGGCAGCCCTGCGTGGCTCTCCTCAAGGTGATAGGAGAGGTGCAAAGTGAATTCCTGAAGGTTAAGGTTTGGACCTTGGCTCTCTGCTGTTCTCCAGGCAATTTGGAAGGGCAGTGTAGGGGGAAGCTTTGCATGGATATATCTGCGAGGCTCTCCTGGCTTTTGTGGTGAGAAAGGAGTCCTGCAGAGTAGGGCATATTCTACTTTGAGAGTTAATAAGGTGTTTAAACATTGATAGTAATAAATATTATAATATTATATACCGTATAAAACCATACCAGTAGCACTCTGCCATTTAGGATCTAAATGATTATAGAAAAAAAGGGAAAACAGAATTCAGGGGACAAAATAAGTGGAAAGGGTTTGAAATGTATTTTAATTTCCTACTGTAGTTATCCCATTTTTCAAATGTTTTTCCTGATGTTATTTCATAGTAAAACATCTACTTTATACAGCAAGGGCTAGGTTTTCAATTAGAATCTTCCTCTAAGTAACCCAAGGGCCTGCCCTGAACCCCAGAAACCTTTCCAACTGCCAAAATCCGGGATGTCTCTGCAGAGCGTTTGAGCTTTGTCAGGTCTTTGCCAAAATCCTTTTACTGGCATAGTGAATTCTGGTTATCTCTGACTGAGGACACATTTGTAGTTAGGTCTAGAGCACGGTGAGAATTTGATATGGCTGAAAATAGATGTCCTTTTTGGTCAGGTTTGATTTTAAGCTAGATCAGGTTTTGGATCAGGATTTGGGTTTATTTGTGCCATTGCATGACTGCTGCTCCCAGTGAGAGAGGACAAGTGGGAACAAAGACGTCGGAGGGGGCAGGGTGCTATTGCCTGGGTGGCGGCAGCGAGCACCCCCATCAGCCTAAGGCGATGATGTAGTTATGAGTCCGGTTACCCTTGCGTGTAAGTGCTTTCAGGATTCATTGTGTTGATGAGTCAGGCAGGCCAGGCAACAATTTCAGTTTGCTTGTCTTTCACTTTTTGTCTTGCAGGACGCTAGCTTTCTTTTTTCTTTTCTTTTCTTTTTTTTTTTTTTTTTTTTTCTGCAAGGGGGGGGGGGGGGGGGAAAAGGAAAGGGGGGCTGGGTTTTTTTAAGATTTTTTTTTTTTTTTTNTTAAGACTTTTTTTTTTTTAATTTTTTGTCCCTTAATGTAGCTCTGAATGGCTGCAGTTTAAATGCAACAAAACCTGAGTGTTACAGCAAACATAACAAAGGAAGAAATACCAAGAAAGCTGGATAACAGGAAAATGAGAGTGGGAAAAGTAACGAAAATGAGAATAAGATAGGAAAAAGAGTGCAAAATACTTGATATGAGGACAGGGTGCTTGGGAAGGAAGAAAAGGCACAGAGAGCTCGGAGATTTCTAGCAGGTGTTGAGCCTGATGCACACATCCCTTGCACAACAGCGAGCGGCTAAGCAGGGAGAATACAAAGAAGCATGACTGACATAAGCACAGTCACCATGCCAATGAGCACAAGTGCCTGTATATATTAATAGGCCAGAGGGAAGATGTGAATGCAACAGGAATGCTAGCTACCGGAGGTGAACTCTATCATCAGCAATATGTGGATGTAGAGTGAGAAATTTGACATCTGATCGCACTGCTTGCTCTCTCCGGGGCAAAAAGGGCTGTTCAGGCATTTTGGAAATGTGCCTCCCAAGGACAGCCCAGGTACTCTGCGACTGGAGCAGGGGATGGTGGTGTTGGAGCTAGGAACTGTGCAGCTAACATTGCAAAAATACCTGGTGATCCTGAGGCTGGGCAGCAGCTGGGGACAGATGTTGGGGTGTATCATCAGGGTTGCCTTTATTGACTGGGGTCAGAGAGCATCCTGCAGCCAGCTGCCTCCAAAAGCTCTAGGTGCCTTCCGGGGCACCGCAGCAGGGAGCTACCCCCTACCTCTGCTAAATAAACCCATGGTTGCTGTGGCTCCTGGGGGGTTCGAGCCCATCCAGCCGTTCTCAGCTCATATGACACAACTCAGACTTCCAGGATTTGAACTCCCTGCTTCATGCTTTCCCTTATTTCTAAAACACAGGGACAGATGGAACGCACTCCCTCTTTCCTGTCCTTCGTCTGAACGCCAAGATACCTTACCCCGCTTCTCTTGCAGTGTAGCTGTTCTCTCTTTCTGTGGCTTATCCTGGCCGTGCCACCCTTGTGGTGTGTTAATCACTGAGCACGGTAAACATGCAAATGGCCTGTGATGCTATTCTCTTTGCTGATTGGCAGCCAAGCCTCCACCGGCACATTGGTTTTCATAGTATGAGGGTGAATGGATATGTAGATAAACAGTTGCGCTTTCCTAAACGTTTCAGAAGCTATTGTGTGTCTCTGTGCTTGTACCCACACATGGACTTCTGCTGCTCTCCACGTGGGAGACCACTTTGCTTGCTGAATGTGTATGGTTTTTGCTTTAACTGTGGCTCTTCATTTATTGCTGTGGCTTTTTGTCCCCTCCCTCTGGTGTTAAAGCCTCCTTCTTCAATGCCCCATCCCTGGAAGTGTTCAAGGCCAGGCTGGATGGGGCTTTGAGCAGCCTGGTCTAGTGGGAGGTGTCCCTGCCCATGGCAGGGGGGTTAAAAATAGATGATCTTTAAGGTCCCTTCCAACACGAACCATTCTGTGATTCTTCCTGTGATTCTGCAGGATTTGCTTTCGTTCAGTAAGTGGACCCCCAGTTTAGTGCTCCTTCCTGTGCCATTTTGTTGCTTTGCAGAATATTGGCAAAGCCATTTGCCTATTGAGATTGCAGTTGAAGCGCCTCACCTAATTTCATCTTTTTAGTCAGTCCCTCTGCCTGCCTGTGGCTGCTTCTAGTTGAGAAACATCTGCCGCCTCATTTTTTTTCCCTCCCCAGTCAGGCTTCTCGCCCTTTTATTCCCTCGCACAAGGCTCTCTGCTGTGTTTGCACACACATTAGGTAGCACCTGGTGGCTGGAACACATCTGACAGGTGCAAGTGTGAAAACTAGATAGTTTCTGAGATATTTAGGGGCAAACTCAGTAACTTTGTCCTTTTTTAATATTTGTATTTCTTTGGGGGAATTCCGGGCTTTGGTTACGAACACCTGAAGAAGTCCTTGGCTGAATTTTCAGTCGTTCATTTTTTAGCAGGTTTCTGCAGGTCTCTGTGATTCCTATCTTCGTTCTCTTTTCCTTGTAGAGATGGATAAGGAAAGCTTGCAGGAATTTGGTTTCTAAAACACACTGCCAAAAAAGATGGTGGAATATATGCTAGCATAATAGCAAATAGCGAAAAGGGAATTTAGTAGGCTGGAGGAGTTTTCTAAAGCCCTACTCAACATTTCGCATTTTATGATTCTTAATGACAAATGGTGATTGTGAATATTCATGAATTTTTCCCTGGGTTAATGTCATAACCTTTGCAGTAAAAAGGCTGTTTTCACCGGTAATAACTACCTTTCAATTTATTTATGCTTGGGTTTTTTTTCTTTTTACATACACCCCCCCCAAGTTAACATTCAAAGAGTGAGAAAGTATTTTTGCATGTTTCTTTGCTGGGGGGAAGGGAGAATATATTTTAAAAGCCTTACAATGTTGTATCTTTATTGAGACAATGTGGCTCTCTACTTTCAAACTCTTGGATTTTTACCTCAGTATTTTTAGAGTGTTGGAAGAGGTATCTCAATTCAGCTTCACTGAAGAGACAACTCAGCATGTACTATTAAGAATTTGTTTGTCTTTTTGGGCATGAAGGATTTGCCTGTCTCTGTTTTTTCCCAGTTATTCTAAGCATTAATTTAGTATTTTATCAGTAATTACCGTATATCCTTTCCCCCAGTCAGTATTCCCTCTTCTCCTCCTTTTTTCCTCCCTGTGATTGTATTTGGTGTCTTGCAGCCATTACATCTTTCTTTGCCGCACTGAACTGGATGTGCCCTTTATCTGTCCATAAGCCTAATTTATTCAAATCATTTTAAATTTGCTTGCTCTGTGCACCATTTTAGACTTATGTGCTATCAGCAAAAAATTCCACTTTAAAAATTATATCCCCTGCAGGCCATTTATATAAAAGTTGAACAAAAGCGGGTATCGTGCTGAAATTTGGGAGCACTGCCTTGTTCCTGTCCCTCTAGTCACCCTGAACCGTGCCGTTTTGCTGACACCCTGCTTCTTGTCCCGCAGATAATTTCGAAGCTATTTGCTACTGCTCTTTTTCTATCCCGTGCTTTACTGATTCTACAGTGCAGTCTCTTTGTGGGATGTGACACCAAATGAATCTCTTCCATCTGGATAAATTATGCCCATCACTTCACTTTTGCCACTCCGCTGAGGAAAGTACCGAGAAGAAGTTAAAGCCCATTTGACAGACACGATGTGAATCCAGCTGCCTCCCCTTCCCCAGGCAGGCTGTTTCTACATGTTGTGTAACCCAGTCTGTATTAATGTTTCCAATATCCGTTCTGTGACTGCAGTTGGGATTACTGGTGAGTGGATTCCTAAATCCTCCCTTGATTTAAAAAAGATGAAAAAAAAAAAAAAGTTTAGTGTGCCTTTTTTTTTTTTGGTTTGGTTTTTTTTTTCCTTTTTTTAAAAAAAGTAAAGCTGGAGTAGCTACCTTTAGGCATCTCCAGATATACCTTCCTCAGGAAGCTATCAAGCACTATTACTAAAGGTTTGCCAATTTCCCGTGCTATTTCCTTCCAACTTCGGAGATGCAGTTAATCTAAGTCTCAGGTCCTGTCAACTTTTAATAGTTCTAATTAACTAACTACCTGTCCAGATTGGATCATATAAAGCCTTTTAACATTTCATTTTTTCTCCCCCTCAAGAAAATGGATCCTTGTTTCCGGGATGTGACCTTAAACTTCTTCTGTAAATACTCAGGCAAAGGATATTAATTCAGGTGCAGAGCAGCATCAGTCTCATCTGTCACTGACTTCTCACTCCTTCCCTTTCGTGGCCCCACTGATTCCTTCCCTGGCCCTCTGCTTTTCATATATCGAATGAAAGATCTCCATTGAATTTCTTCACATCCTTGACATTTTTTAAAAAGCATTTGCTACTCCAGCGTTTCCTGCCAGTGTTTATAATTGCTCCATTTCCAATGCAATGTCATTGGCAGACCTGCTAAGTAATATAATAATAATGCAATAGAGGAAACTGAAACCGTGGTAGGGGCCTGAGTGGCGAACTTGCCTGGAACTGGATATATTGAAGTGGAAGTGGCTCTAGTTTTACAGCATGTGGCGTGAGACCAGAATCTGGCCTTGTACGTGAAATAGCCCATAAATTACCTGAGGCTTTTTAGCTCGGTGTAGCAGTGATGCTGCCTGGTGTTAAGAGCTCTAACAATGTTTTGTAGGGACGTTCGCAAGGAAACATGATTTGGTTTTTTACACTTTTTGGGTCCCCCCAAAGACCCAAAGCGTATATTTCCTCAGGAAAAAAAAATACCTGACCTGGTTCTGAAATAAATCCATTTTTCTTGCTAGAAGGTGGCTATTGATGTGTGTCTCTGCTAGATTTTCCTGTGGCACGTTTTTGGGTTTGATTGCACGTCTGTGATTGATTCACTGCATCGTGCTCCATCCTGCCGTCATTACAAGCTCTAGTCCCTCTCCCGTAAACTTTTTTCCTTCTGCACCTGAAGATGTTGCGCTTCAGAGACCAACTGCAAGGGCTCTCCGTGTACAGGGAGGGCAGAGAGGGGGTTGCCTTGGTGGGGACATTCCCTGTATGTGAGTGAGGTGACTCCTGGCAGCTCTGTGACCCGGAAAGCGCCTTCGAGAGGCAGCTAAAAGATAAACAGGCCCCCGAGCCTGCAGACGTTGCTCGCCTGCTTTTGCGGATCATTAAGCAGATCAAGAGAGGGCAGAGGTGACATAAACCCACCACAGTTTATCCCTTGCGGTCTCCGCAGCCCGTTTGAGAGGCGGCCTCTAGGCAGGTTTGCCAGCTGGCTGTGGGACGCGCGCTGCCGCTGCCAGCTCTCCGTGTGGGAGCAGGGATGTGCCGAGGGGGGCAAGAGGCTCCTGCGGGGATGTGGAGGCAACAGTGGCTCCTGTTTCTGCCCTCCGTTTTGGGGGGGGTGCGTACACCTTGTAGCTGGAGTAGAGGATGTCGCTGCAGAAGCTGTTTTAGCTTAGCAGTCTTTTTATACCTTGACATCCTAAATCATATTCTTTGTGTTGCTTAATACCACATCTGGCATTCTTCCCTTCCTTGCTGGTTTATGTACACGTTAAATTAGAAAGCAGTCCTGCACCAGATCAAGCTTTGCTTCCTCCGCTTAATGTAATCCACTCTGGGGTCTAGATAATTAAACTCCCGCTATCGCTGTCGTGATCTTATACGTGTTTTGCTTCATATATGCTGTACTTCATACCTCCTTCCTGGCCAAGCTGCGCATAACACGTTCCTTTTAGTACCGCTCCAGTCTAGGTATAATCCAGATCACTCTCTTACAACTTAGTTTATTCCAGGCTTCATTTTCCAAGATGGGCCAGACTCTTTTTTGGAAACACGACTGAGACTCTGTAGGTGTGTTCCTGCTTCTCTTAAGTGACTGTGTAGATACAGGGGTTAACCAAGGGGAGAGCCTGGGCTGGATTCGGTGAAGATCAAGACAGTATGCAGAGAGCGGCCCATGGAGCTTGTCCTCTTCTCCTCCTCTTCTTCCACTTACCAACTTCATTTCTGATCCCAAAACAGCCTGCAGTTAGGATGTTTTAAAAGGAGAGGCCTAAGTTTGAGTTCAACCTTAGACTCGGACTGAAAGCCAGCTCTGTTTTTTTTTTTTTAAGGGAGAATTTGATTCTCAGGCCAAAGGCTCTGAAGTTTCTGAGCCAGAACCCTTCTGCGCAGCAGAAGCTCCTTAGCCCAGCTCTGCCTGGGACGGGCAGCGCCAAGCACCTGAGAAACATCACTGCAAAGCAGAGCAGGACAGATGGACAGAGAGTGGTCCGTGCTCTTATGAAAGGGCTGTCAATTTAAAATAGCATCCACAAAGAAAAGTTTGAAAGCTGTGGAGTCAGGCTGTAGACATTCACCTCTGTAGAGCTGTTCTTTCATCTGCTTTGAGCCCTGGTAAACGGTAGTCTCGTAACATGTCCTCAATAGGTTTAGAACAATTTTTTAGCCTGGGCGAGCTCTATTAGAGGGCTCTAGAAGTGGAAAAGGAATGGAGAGAAAACCAGAAATATATCGCCAACACACTGTGCACAAAGCACACTTAGCTCTAGCCAAGGCTTTCTCAATTTAAATTCAAAGTTGTTCCAGCTTTACTTCAAAATAGAAATAAAGTGTAGTACTACTGTATACAGTTGTTTTCCCAGCTGAGATTTTTCAGGCAGCAAAAGCGTAAATAATGTAAAATGTGATGTCACTTGAGGGGAAAAAAAATAAAAATTGCTGATCCTCTGTGTCATGTTCTGTAGTGCCAATACCACTAGACAGCATTAGAGATTTAAATATGTTGGTATATCTCAGGACATGACTTGCTTCCAACTTATTCTGGAAAAGAAATACAGAAATTTTGTTTTCGGTTGTTTTTAATTTTTCCGTCTGTGAGTAAGTCTTCCTGTCACCCAGTGTGGGTGTTTTTTAGTGCCTACAGGGTACTAAATACTGGTATTTATGTTAAAATGCAAGCATTACATGGTTGTACTTCGCACAGCACGCGCTGTTTCTTTCCCACATGGGAAGACATACTGCTTCGTTGGTAGTTTGGCTTTATGAAGGTGGCTGGGGGCCTGTGTAAGCAATAGCAGCGTTTTGCCTCAAGAGCTAATACTATTTAGAGGCCAAAATAACAAGGAAAATTCCCTGAGATTCGAGCATATTGTGTTTGGTCAGGATTCCCGAGGAAGTAAGTACTTTGAATGTTGTTTGTATAGAAATGACTTTGCAAATCTTTTCCGTGCAGCTGACTCACCCTGGAACCCTTGGCAGGCAAGGTATCCACGCCACTGCCGGCCCTTTCTCCTGCCCCAGCCTGTCGCCACCACAGCCAGAAAGACTCGTGAGGGTCCTGATTGTCTTCTACCACTCAGCTTAACAGTGAGATTGGAAGAACTGGTGTTTTAATTTTTTTTTTTTCCCCCAGGTAAAGGGCCTTCTCAAGGATTCCCCTGCATCCTTCTTCCCCAGCAGCACCCATCCCATCAAATCACGGGCTGCGTCCTTCCAACCCCTCTTTGCTTGCAGAAGAGAGCCGGCTGCCTCCGTACCTTTCTCTCACCGAACAGGTAAGCGACTGTTGCTGTTACCCTTCCCAGCCCCCCTGGGAGGCTGACGAATGAAGCTGTGCTCCTGAGGCCCGAACGTATAATTTGCAACACGCAATTTGTGTCGCATCACACCTAGCTGGAGCTCTAGTTCCCGGAGTACCCAAAATATATCTACAAATAGATCGTGTCATGTCAAAAATGAAATGGAAGGTGATAGTAATTGTGGACTATATAATTAGAAAGCGAGAATCAGAATGAACCTGGAATACCTGCACAAAAAGCTAATCAAAAGTCAACTTGAAATCCAGGGAAGCCTGTATATGTTTGTTTCTGCCCCTTTAAAAACCTTTCCAGAATGTTGCAAATTACACTTTGATCGCACTTCTGCTAGTGTAAACCACATGGAAATCAAGCATAAGACAATAATCTGACCTTTCAAGAAGGTCACATCCACTTAAACATATAAAGTTGCACACAGCAGGTTTTTCTAGATGTAAACACCCGCCTATAAAATCATGGTGAATCCAAGTCTAATAAAGGTTGCTTGATGTTATGGAGCCTAGAAGTCTGTCAGAAGTACAGGGGAGGAGGAGAAGAGAGAAGCAGCTCTAGGGCCGTGTAAAAACAAAGCCCTTCTTCTCTCCTTTTAAATATTTCTGCTGTGCCCTGATTGAACATAGGATGAAAAGCCGCTGTCTTGAGATTTGAGGAAAACAAAGGATTTCTGTTTCTACTATTACACTGAAAAGTTCTTTTCTGCATGAAAGGTCGTCCGTTCTAAACTCTCTCAAACTTGTGGCTTAGGTTTCAGGGGAACACAGCTACTGGTACCGCAGAAATCTGTTATCAATAAGATGTGGTATCTTGGAGTAGTCTGTGTGGTCAGGCACATTAGCCCTCTATTCATTATATCAATTTTACAGTGTATCTTGGGTGGAACATTTCGAGAATGAGGTTTTGGCGTTTAAAGGTACTGCGATGGCATAAAAGGATGGTATATTTTGACCCAAATTCTCTCTTATTACATGGTAAGGATGGCAGAGGTGCGGTCTGAGGTGGTGTGCTAAGGCTGGCAGTCACGGTATCAATATAAGCAATGGGGTCTTCCAGAATCAGGCCCTAAAATTTGATGTTGCTTTTGAGCTGATGTTTCTCTCTGTTATCTGGATTGTGAAAAACACCCCTAGCATCCATTAGAGCTTGTCTTGACAACTGTTTGGGAAAAAAAACTTCCAGAAAACATTCTTCTGTCAAAATACAGCATTTTACAAAAATACAAAATGTTTCATGGAAGTGTGTTGGTTTCAATGAAAATTTCTCAGGGAAAACTTCTCAGAGCTAGGCTGGAATTTTTAGGAAAGAAAGAGAAGAGAGAATGACTACTTGGAAGATAGTATATGGGGTCACCTGCGGCACTGGTGACCCCATATACTGTCTAGCCTCCGTGCAGAGATGGTTTATAGTGCACATCTGCCTATCTGCCTGCTTCTCCCACTTTCTCTCAGCCTTGTCAGAGGTGTTTTGCTGTGTGAATGGTTCACCACTCTCTGGCCAAAGGGTTACTCTGCAAGCCAGGGGTTAGATTCCTGGTATCCACCATACGGAACAGAGGTCAAAGTCCCAGTAGGCATAAAGGCAGGACAACGAATTTAAATTCAGCTTTTCCACTTGTAGGCAAGCAAGTTTTCCACCTGGCTATTAGCAGTTCTGCGGTGGATATGTCCAAATGTCCCTCATAACTTTCTCATTTTTAAAAACATTTCTGTTTGATACTGGAATGAAAGTCAGCTCTGCAACTAGGCTTTCCCTCAAGTCTCTGAGGCATAATTGTTGTATTCCTGACATTACTTCTGAAGTACCTTGTCCGTCAGGTAAAACCAAAATGAAACAGGCTGTAGTCCAGTGCAGTCACACAGGGTTTACACGCCGACCTTACTAGCGGTTAGGGGGAAGGTTTTATGTGTTTGGGTGAGCAGAGGAGGAGATCACACCTACCAAGGAGTATCTTCATTTGTGCTCTTTTCCACAGTTTGCAGATGGCGTAGGCACTTCTGTGAGGATTAGATGCTATTGTGATGTTTGCAGCAAAAGCCAGCAGTTAGCTTCATTTTGAAGACAGGAAGCAGAGGGCTGAAGTCAATGCCTGCTTCTGGCTGCTGCTGTTTGAGTTGTGTAGTATGCTAACGAAAATAAGGTTGTAATTAACAAAGCATAGTTGTGCTTTCACTCAAATTTTTAGGTCAGAAGTGCCCTTTTCCACTCTCACTCCATTATGTGTCAAAGTGGAGGAGAGCAGAACTGTGGTCTACTTCCTCCTCACCTCGGTTCGTGCTATTTGTTCTTTAGAACAGGTGGGAAGAGATGAGCAGGCTCTTCTTGGGCCCTGCAGTTGTAAGAGGCTGCTCCACAGGCAGCTCATACAGGAGCTGTGATCTCTGCTTTTTCCTCTCCTTCCTACTTTAGGACCCTTCATGGCCAACCGCAGCCTATCCTGCAGGAAGTATTTCCAAGCGAGTCAGATATCACTGACATCTTCACGATAAACCACTTAAACATGGAATCAAAGGCTCACCTTCAGACGTTTCAACTGAAGTTGTTTTCAAAGAAAAATATGAAGAGGCAAACTCTGCTCTCCCTGATACGAGTTTAAATCTGGTGCAACTCTACTGAAGTCAAGAGCTAAAACCAAAATAAGACTTGGAAATTTTATCCTCTGGCTCAGAAAACAAGAGTCAACAAAGGGGCTGATTCATCATTTAGGAAAGCCAAGCCAACACCAAAGGTATGTATTAATTTGCTAATTTGATTTCGGACTTGACTAGTGAGGCAGTCAACCTGAGCTATTCTTAAAATGATATAAAATATTACTGAAGACAGGCACTGCTCTAGGTGGCAGCTTTGGAATGTATTATTACTGCAGTGACTGAACAGCCTAGTCCCAGGCTGTGATCCAAGTACAATGGGTGCTGAAAAAACCAAAGAATTAGTACAAGTTTTGTCACAGATACTTTTCCATCTGCAGAGGAGCTGTATAATATTCTGGTATTAGTTCACAATTACAGTACTTGCAGAAGATCTTTATTCTGTGTCCAGATGTCCAAGCCTAGCAACATGCAGACCCTCCAAGTGTCTAGTCTTGGAAAGCTCAACCATCACAGAAAGGCACTTTTCCAAATGTCCTGTTGGGAATGACAGCCTGGCCCCAAAACCTGTTCGCTCGACCCACGTGATGAGGTGGATGGAACGATTTGCAGTGTCAAGTTGCTTGAATGGCTTTGTAATGGAAATGGAAAACTGCTGTCTTGCACGTTGAGTGGTTGAAGCTACGGGTG
Organism: Rhinoptilus africanus; assembly: GCA_013400135.1. Lineage (NCBI taxonomy): Eukaryota > Metazoa > Chordata > Aves > Charadriiformes > Glareolidae > Rhinoptilus > Rhinoptilus africanus. Next base: position 36,382 of record VXBO01000011.1, on the reverse strand, counting down.
AACTAATATGCCAGATTTCCTATTGTAACTCCACATAGCAGATATGACCTGGTTTAGGGGGATAATATAGGAGAGAAACTTTTTTTATATTTACAAATAATTTCTTTGTAACAACTGTACGAATTTGAACACAATGATATAAGGGTTTTATTTATCTGAAATAAGAAAAAGAAAATATATAGAATTAATGCGTTCCAACTAAAAATCTCCAATAATCTATTATTATATCATTAAAAGATTTTAAACTGCATTGGTTATAGTATTTTTATGAAAGGCTAGTTTGTGAAGGCAGTAGTTTCCTACCACATGCAATAAAAAGCATTTCACATGCATGAAAAACTAGTGTACCAAATTTCAGGCTATAAATAAGGCAATTGTGAAATGTAAATGCTTAGGAACACTAGCAAAATTCAGCCAACAAAGCAGGGATCAGAAATTTATACCCTCGTTACTGGTAATTACAGTCACATTCTTTACTGAACTGTATTCCCAGCCAACACATAAAAGTGTCCTGATGCATTACCTGCTCAGAACTAAGTCACCCCCAACACACATGTGCCAGAAAGCGAATCTGCAGCTATGTGGCCGTGTTAGCACATGGAGCTCTGCATGCGCTGCTGTAAATGTATCTGTCTACCTTTTAAGCAAAGTAGCTGAAAGCCCCTCAGGGTGTTCTTACGAAATGTAAATTCACTGACTTGGAGACCTCAGCATAAAATCCCTGCTTTTAGTGGATGGCAGTTTAACACTCTGCTTTCTGCAAGAAAGTGAGGAAAAAGAAATGCAGTCCCGTGGCTGGTTTTGTGTACATTCAGCATTTGTCTTTTTTCTTATTTGACAAAATGAAGGCAGTTTAGGCATCTATAAAAGTAGACTCTTCTTTTTTTTCCCCAGAAATAAGCAATAAATTCTTAATGCCCTCATGACAGATCAATCTCAAGCTGTCAATAATTCATATTTGATACTTCCGCTATTTAAGTTAAGACGGAATTGTGGGGAAAGATGAGCCTTCTTTTGGGTTCAGATTGACACCTCCTGCCAAGACTGTTAAGGTGCCTAAGAAACAAAAAAAGCACACACGTGAGAGCTTAAATTCATTAGTGGTCTTCTTGCAAGTATTTTGGCAATACTGCATGAATCACATGCTTTTTCTTTGAATGGTGCACACACGGACTTGATTAACCTGTCTTTAAAAATCTCACTAACTGTGGAGTCAGACATATAAAAATACTCTGCTATCAAGAGTGGCAAGCACCCACATCTTTGACTTCTGTGGAATTGTTGGGTTCCTTCCTATCTGAAAATTGGAGCCTTTTCAATGTAGAGTTGTGTGCCAAGTGCTAGCTGTCTGATTTTCAGGCTGCTAGGCTGTAGCCATCAAGCAAGATCAAAACACAGGTGCCTTCAGGAAGAGAGCTTGTTGCCTGGAAGACTGCTGTGACTCGAGCACATTCTTCAAGAGCCAGTCATTAGAGTCTTGAATTATTTTTGTAATAGGCCTGCGTTCTTGATGGGACAACAACCCCAGGATGTCACAGAAGATGGTTAGGAAGAAGATACTACCTACCCCAGACCAGTCAGATGAGCTGAAGTCCTCACTACTGCTAGCCACACTCTGGATGCTCTCCATTTGGAAAACAGGTTATCTAAGACAAATTACAGAAGTCAGGACCCAAAAGTTTTGCTCATGATCTTTCTAAGCACTTTAAGGCTTAAAAAAAGAAGGCATTTAGTGTGTTTAAAGATGTCTGCATGCCTTTCTTGGGTGAATAGACCCCCTGTCCTAGCAGTGTTTTTCAACTCTTTTCAGTTTGAATGTACCTAAACATTCTGCAGTGGATGAACAGACACCCTGGGTAGCAGGTGTAAGTTTCCTTACAACTTTTCCTTTTCTCAGGTAACTTTTTCATCCTACTGGAAGTAGTTAATGGGAAACCATGAGTCTTAATGCATTTCAATAAGCTGATTCTCTTTGGGATCTTTAAAAGGCAATGCTAAAACAACTTTGACTTTTAAAATGTAGTGACACTCTATGTAAAAATGTTCCCCAGGTTTCTTGTATTCATTGCTTGTGGTGTAAACAGTCAGCTTTGTTCCATTTAGAAATTAAAATCCTACTTTTCCTTGTCCAATTCTCCGAATCTGTCTGGGCTCTGATGGTCATACCTCTGTTCTTTTTATTTTTCATTACCATCTTCCTTTTTCTTCTTTCTTTTTTTTTTTTTTTAAGACGGAGTATACTGTTTCATAGACTTGCCAAGTAACATTGGTTGCCTCCCATCCTAAGATTTGTACAAACATAGTGGAGAAACAGTCCCTTCCCTGACAGTCTTCCTTGATGATCTAAAATCAGAAGGAGCTGATGGAGATGCGCTAAAACAAGTCTTGCAGGTCAGTGATGTTGTAAGTGGATTTTGGCTGGTGGGGATGATTGAACGCGCTAGCAGAAAATTTCATTGATAATGCATGAATTGAAAAAGTTTATTCAGCAGCAGATCAGAGATGTGTACAGAAGTCGGGGAGATGGAGACCTTCCTCATGATACACTAAGGGACCAGGTCGCACTCATCTCATTCTCAAGTCTGTGTATGAATCGCTTCACAAAGCTTAAAGGGTATATCATAAGGCTAGAGAAAGGAGGCCGTCCTGCTTACCCCCCAGGTAAGAGGAGAGCCCCCTGAGCCCCCTAGTTATATCACGCATTCTTCCTGATGGGCAGTAAAGTCTTAATTTCTCTGCACCAGTGTGGTCCTGCAGCTGTCTTCCCTGAGTTAATCACAGCTGGTTTCTCAACCCAAGCAAACTCTTATGGAAACTTGCTTCTTTCTCCTGTGAATCCACACAAGAAAGTGCTATTTTTTTTACATAGTCATATTTCAGATTAGAACTAGAGGATATAAGCAGAAGACACATCATTAACTAGGGGAATCTGTTAATGCCCGTAATCAATAAATGGGTATAGGACTGTTTCTTGTATTACAGTCACAAAATGACGCGTAGTGTTTGCTAACTGCTGTTCACTTCTAAATACTGCATGTTACTTGCTCATTAATTACTGCCACAGTTTGCAGGAATTATTCCATAATTAATTGGCCTCTAAAACACTCTGCTCTATCTCTCTCACATTTGGGAAGTGCTACTCAACATCCTATTTTTCATTCGAGTTTTTCGTACAAGCTTTGCCAAAGCTCTTCGAACATGTCATCGTGGCAGATAAAAACATGACTTAGAAATGTCTACAAGAAATGAGATAGTGTGAAAAGTTTTAGAAGAGATGAAATACCGCTATTAAATGTAAAATTAATGTGGCATTCCTACATCACGAAATCCTTCTTACCAAACTATAAACCAGGCAATACTGTAAAAAGTTTGAATGCAGACTACTTAATAATTTATTCAGTAATTCATGAATTGGTTCAAGTCGTAGAAAGACTAATTTATTTGACTCCATTTGAACAACGTGACTAACATAATGGCATAAATAATACCCTGTACAAAACCACTGTCCTTCACTAAGCACGGATCCCAAAGTAAAGCATCAGTTGTGGAAATGAAGCCACCGCATCAGGAACCTGTGCCAGCTCTATTATGGATCCAGTCTTCCCCACTGCTTCTGGTGAGCCATTTATGAGCAGTAGGGATTTGGCATCAAAGATGAGTGGGCCAGTGTCTGTTAGGAAGGAAGTTATCTTCTCTACAGAGAGTTGCAGAGAGTAGGGAGCAGGCAGAGATGTAATGATTTATGTGGCATATAGCTCTTTATGATCTTTAATGAGTGAAAATACTGGGAATGTTTTTAAGTCTCATCTGAAAAAGCATCACAAATAGTAAATAGCACAATCGCCACTTCACAGGGCTCAATTTTCAAGAGCCGATCTCATAGGGACAGTCCACGCAGCACTCAACATGCAGGGCTCCTGGAAAATCTTGACATTTATTTAGGTGCTTATGTGGAAGCAGAAATCTTCTGAAAATCTAGTCCCAGCTGCAGAGGGTGCAAGGCCTTTGGCAAATTCCAACCAGTAGCTGTATTGTAAAGCAAGAGATCGCACAGCAGCCTTGGAGTAAAGCAGTATTATGCACAGTTAATCCACACCCGCTATCCAGCCAAAATAAATAAATAAAAAAGCTCTTAGTGCATTACACTAATGCAAAGCCCAAGGTAATACAAGGGACATTCTCCCATGAGCCAGAATTCAGCTGAGGTTGTGAGTGCTGGGCGCAACCAAGGACACGGAGGAAGAAGTGTCAGGGACAGAAAAGGAGGCAGAATAGGAAAAATTTCCTGCAGGCCAGAGGATGGTGTCATCCCATCTGTCAGAAACACATGTGCCACAAACTAATAATTCCTGGCTGCTCTGTGCTGGTAATGACATCTGTGATAACCTGCCTGTTGCCTGCTGTGGCAAATGCTGTCTCACCCAATCAAAGCAACTAAATTGTGTTTCATTTTCCTGTGCCTTTCTCCCTAAAAATCCTCTGCCATGAAGCTTTTGAACTGTTCCTCTTTGCCTTTGGTTAGACCAAATGGCAAGTTGAGACCTTTGCTTTGCTACTAAAACCTTTTGATTTTTATCACCCCTGGTCTCCCATCGCGGTTTGTTTTGTCTGTGCACTGAAGCCATACTCAGAAGGCAAACTCTTCAAGGAGAACAAAAACTTCCCAGGCACAAACCTCTACAACTCATAGTGTGGAGGGTTGCAAAATTCTTTTGGGAAAATGAGCTCCTAAGTCATCCCTGTTACGTAGTTGACACAGTCATGGTTTTTTATTAAGAGAAAATTATTCTGATCTATATATTAATTTAAAAAATATATGGTCGTTATGGAGATGGAGGAGATGTGTATTGTGGTGGCTTCATTTAGTAGTAACTGAAGATTGACACAATTTGATTTGGTTGAATCCCAAATTGATTTGGGTGCCTTGGTAAGAGTTGAAGATTAATAGGTATGTACAAAATGAAACAAAACTGTAGCCATAGCTAGCACCTCATCTGCTTTCTGGACTCAGAAGGACTAAATGGGTACTGGAACTGAAGGACTGACCAGTAAAAGTGGCCTCCCAGAATAAAAAATGACACACATTACACAGTTAAATATGGTAGAATATTGTACGGTTGCATGTTCAGCTTCTGTAAATACATTAGTGTACTTTGATCTCCAGGGTTGCCAGGCCAGCTTCCGCTTTTGTTAAATCAGATGCTTTTTTTCTGATGAATCTGCAGTGGATGTGGTAGGTTGTTGACCATTACACTGAGCTAAAACTACTGAGACAAGCAATTGTGGACCATCTAAGCTGAAGAGCATTAACAATTAAGCTTTGGTGGCAGTATTTGATAGAAGAAAGATACATTACCCTAACTTTGCTGAAAGGATTGCTAATGTTGTAGAGTATCGGTCGTGACTCTGAGGAGAATGTGAACTTGGATTAAATGAATAAAATGTGAAGTTAGTATTGAATTAAATATGAAAATGGTTGAACCGTAGGTTTAGTCTGGAAATTAAGAGATCTGAATTTTTGCATAGTAACAGAAATTTTACCAGCTATTTGATGAATATATCATTAGATATGGGCATGTTTGATTAGAAACCAGTGTCCAACAGTGATCCAGAGCACAAGAAAGAACACAGAAATGTACTGAGGAATGCAGAATCGACTGGCCTGTATTAGTACTGTGACAGCAAATACAGCTAAGCTATCAAGATAGTTGAAAGGCTTTCTAGCTCTAATACAAATTCCCAAATTGTTTTGGCACTGAACTCAGGACTGCACAGGCAGACGTATAGGATGACTCTGAACATGATAGGAACGCAAATAGCTGCTTTTGCTGAAACGCAGAAACGCTATCCTTAATACTAAATGGAAAAAACATGATTTGGGGAGACATCAGTAAAAAAGCCAAGTGTTGTCAGGTGAGAAAATGAGGTCAAAGCAAAAGAAATGTACTTTCTTCTAATGTTTAAGGAGGCAGAACCAAAGCTGAGTTTCAAACCGGCAGAAAAAATCGAGGGAGATAAAATGATGCAGGAATCTGACTGAGACTGCAGCTAAATCAAAGAGGTAGGAATTAATGATCTACCCTGAGGTATAATACACATGGCATAGTTTAGGTGGCCCAGCAGAAGCAGCAAATCTAACTTACTGAGAGGTTTGGAATCAGGAAAACTGAAATGGAAAGTAAAAGAAAAAAAAAGGGTCGATTTATTGCAGAAGAAGAAAAGTTTATAATAAATGGGAGACAAGGTATAATGCGAAGTGAGTATGTGGGATTAGCTAGATGTATTGTTTTCTTCTTGAGCAGTATGACTGAACACTAATATATTTTCTATATATGGAGAAAGTAGCAGGGCTCTGCAGGAAGAGCGTCTTTGGAAAATATGGTTCTCAACCTAGAACTTGAGGTAACCCCCCCCTCCCCCCACCAAAATGGTACCAGAGAGACCAAGTTAGACCAGCTGATACACTGCTTTCCTATCAACACACAAACGTCTAAACCAAAAGCTGTATCTGTCTAATTATCTGCTGTGGCTGGGCTAGTCTAAATGGTACCCCAAACCACAAAATTAATGTTACTTGATCCTCTTTGTCCTTAGCCTTCCATAGCGTATGGCACTTGAAGGCAAAAATGAGTTTAGGTTGAGTGGGGAAGTAATCCATTCCCTTCACTGATCTATATTGGCTCTTAGAGCGTACACAGATGATACCATATTCTATTTGATCTACCTGACTTCATCTCAAGTGTTTTAAAGGATGGTCATGGTCAGTGGAGGAAAACATCAAACAAGAAGCTTTAGCTGAGATGAGAGTACGACTGAAGGGAAAATGCAGGTTAAAATTGTTGATGCTTTTTACAAATTACAGGAACTGAAGCATCTACTCCCTTTCCTCCTACCGCCAAATCAAACAATGTACAACTAGAGCCGAGAGAACTGTCCTTTTGAGATAGAAACAGCATGTGATCATTAATATGTAGCTTATGGTTTTTATGCTGTATCAAGCCACGTATCCACTTTTTCCTGGGTCATAACCAGCTGCAACCAGGAGACAGATAGCTTCCTAATGAAATGGAAGCATTATGATATCTGACTTTTATCGCTATTATTGAGCCAGCAGACTTCCCTGCTCGCTAGGTCTATTTCAGAGCCTACAAGATAAATCCTTTTGGGTAAAAAGCACTGGAGGAATTAAGTGGTATTAGAGACATACGTGTCTATGCAGATCCCCGTGTATTCTAAGGCTCTTCCTAACAATTTTAAACGCCCTTTTAAAAGATACACCCAGTGTACAAAAATGATCTCCAGAAATCCCTCGTTGGCAAGTCTTTAATAGTACCTCTTATGGCAATTCCTCTTCCAAGACAGGGACTGCAAGAGGTGTCGGAAACTTGGTTGCCTTTGGCTTAAGTGTGTTTTGACTTCCCAGCAATGTGAGAGGTAACATTCTTTCCCTGGTACAACACACGTACAGTACTAGGCACTTCTGTTTGGAGAGGTCTGAATACATTATCCTTAATGAAGAGAGAAAAGGTGAGAGTTTCAGCCCTTTTGCTCCTTTACACCAGATAAAAAGGAAAGAATAAATTAAAGCCCCCCTCAGTATCCTGTATCCGGCTGACAGAGATCGCTGGAAGCACGGCAGAGGCCAGCTGCAAGGGTCCCGTTTTCCCTGTGGCAGGTATTGGCAGGGACAGGGCTTGGAGCGGCAAGGAAAGGAAAAAGGCACAAGTCTGGGGAGGATAACCTTGGGATGTTTATGCAGACTCTTAATTACGTCATTGACTTCTCCAGCACCCCAAATCAGGATGACCTAAAGCTCTAAGACAGCTTCTCACCCTGGAATAACTCTGATTTTTGTCTTTTTAATTACACTGTTGGCATAATGGATAATCAATTAGAAGCACATAAAATAGGGAGGAAACATCCAGGAATTTAAGTTACTTAGAGAAAAGAGAGATTTCATAAATACAACAAAAATGTGAACTTTTTTTTATTCAATAAATTGAAATGTAGCAAGGAGAAACAAATGTTGGAAATGTAATCCTGAAAACTCTTGACTTGTTGAACGGCACGTTAATGAATTGTGAAAACCTAGGAAGAAGTCGGGGTCAATGGAGAACGCACTGTGATTGTACATGAATGGGTCGTGAAACTTACTGAAGAGCTGGTGCACAGGCTCGGCCAGGGTAATTGCAATAATTGTATGTTACTGTTAACATATTTTTTCATCTTAGTGGCAAGATTTACTTTGAGTGAAATGTTAACAGGCATTTGATGGATGAAGAAAGGAAGACTTGCATACTAGAGATTCCTGCAAACTGGTAATAATGGTCGATCTTACTCACAGCTGGAGCAGATTCTTCCACAGTGACAGAGTGACCTTACATGTCTGCTAGACAGAAGGAAGACTAGTGAATCAAATCAGGTCCACCTTTCCTTCCCATGGCAATACTAATTTTCTGTCCTTCCATCGGGATCTGTCATCCATCCCAGCTGCATCTGCCTTTTAAATACTTCTTCAAAATCCACCTTTTACTGTGATGTTTGAAGAAAACACCTTGACAAAGGTACCTAGCTTGATTGGTAATTGAGGAGAGATTATATTATTTATAGTTAAAGAGATCGTACGTAAACTAGATCTAGTAATAAGTAAAACTATTTGGATTCACAATTACTCCGTTGTGCATAGTTGCTGTGAACATATGACTGTAGTACTTTTGCTCATATCTTCTCATCTTCCCCTTTACATCGCTTCCCACCCTTGCTAATCATACTGCTTCTTAAATTAAGTCTGCTGTAAATCTGATCAGTATTTGAGTTTTGAGCCTTCTCTGGATCAGTCTCGAATCGTGCTTTGGAAACATGTCATTCCCCCGCATGCTCTGTCCTACAGCATCTAATGCATCGGCCTCCTCATTGCAAATGGATCATTTGGGCATTATGGGCTGGACTCATCTCACCTGACTTTGCTTTTTAACGTATAAATTTCAGACAAGGGAGATAGGTAAGAATCTTTGAGATGCCATTCACACCTATCTGTGACCTGTATTCTAAAGGGGACTATGGTATTGAAAGCTCAAGTTTGGTCTCCCACAGGACCACAAATGGCCATTGCATATATGTAAATTTACATATGTATATGCATGTATTCGTTTTGAAGCCTACCCTGGCAAGCAAAAGTCATTTGGAAGCTTCCAGTGTTTTTTTAGGAAAAGCAAACAGGTTTGTTGAGCCGGATCAAATGTGGAGGAAGGTCAGGTGAACTGAGGGGGCTGAAGTGATTGCTGTGGGGGGCAGTGGCTGAGGGAGAGTATCAGCCAAAGTGAAGAGTGAACTCGTTTCTGGAGGCTTAGCAATGGGTGTATTTAAGCATGGGGTGCATATATTATCTGTAGGCTCATATATCACTCCGGAACAAGCAGGATGCAGACAGATATTTGAAATACCGATTTGATAATGACAGAAATGAAAGATGAGTAACCCTAAAATCCCTAAATATAAAAGGACATTTATCATGGCTGAAACAGGAAGTGAACCACAGGAATGTACATAGAATTATACACAGCGATGACTTTCATATGGTAGGAAAACGTGGGAGCTTAGTACCCCTGTCAGTGTGTGGAAACACATTCCTTAAAGGTCCATTTCTTTTACATACTCCACAGGTCTGCTGCGACTCCGTTGTTCGACAGTCACAGCATGGCACCAATGGGAAGCTCAAGTGTTCCTGTTCCATTGAACTTTCTCTTTTGTCCACAGTCTGCAGCAGATTTGGCAGTGGTGGGTTTTTAGCAGCTGAGATTCTCCAGACAGGAGAAGGAATGATGGGGAGAACAACAAAAAGCTAATCGTGAGGCTGACTTTAACAAAGAGAGAGGCTAAAAAGCTCCAGTCATTAAAGTAAAAATATTTAGAAGCGTTCCCAAAGGATACATTTAATTTCTGATTCAGAACAAGACTAATGTACCATTTAACCTTCAAGTTTACATGAGACTTAAATGATAGGCAGTAGGAAGTCTTTCCAAAGAGATACACAGCTCTAAAACTTGTAGCGTGAATTGAATGGTACGTGAAGACATTCATATTTTTGAGGTAAACAGTTCTCAGTACCATGCTTTTAAAGATGCAAAATCAATATCTATTTTAGGTGACTATTTATTCACTCATACTAGTGCTTTTACAATAACACAGACATTTAAGGAATCGTAAGATAACACCTGCAATTTGTCTAGAATTACTAAAAGCAAATAATGTATTGTTAAACAAAATGATCAGTGTCTGAGGTCTTTGACAACTGTAAAAACAACACCTTTTCACAAGCAGCACTATTAAATAATTTTTAATTTGCAGTAATAGTGAGGTGCAGGTTCTCTAACAATCTTGTGAAAACATCCACAAAAATATTGAGAGAACATTTATTTTGGGCAATATTAATACTAGGTGACAGACAGTGTTCTCAAGGCTTCTTTTTTTTGACAAAGACAACAATAATACTTCCTCATAAATAGCTGTATAATGACTACAATCTGCAAAATCCAAAGTCATTAAAAAAATCTACATTCAGAGAACACAGTCCTCGCTCTTTCTGAAAGACAGTTTCCTTATTATGACTTTTTCCATTTTGATTGAGCCAGATGCCAACAGATTTCTTTTGGAGTCTATTCTTTAAAAACGGCAAATTATTAGCAGAAGCCAGCAGCAAAATAACAGCAGCGTGCAGTTTGCTGTAACAAACTTGAGAAATAATTACCAGACCCCTTATGCGTCTTTACTTTCTCCATGGTTTTGCTACTGAAAAGCAGGATCATCGTTTCCATGCAGACGTTGGGGCACAGCTTCTTACTTGTACCGGGACTTGGTTCAGCACAGCTGCAATGGGGAATGTGGATTCACCCCATCTTAATATGCCAACTGGCAACCCCTGGAACTGCAGAAGACTGGCACAGCCTCTGGATTAATCTCGAGTAGCGTCATTTTGCCCTCAGGACATCAAATACTGATGACCTCTCGTAAGGCTGACCCACGTCTTGTGATCGAGGCCAAGAAACAAACATCAGTCTCAAATTAACATTCTTCAGTGTCACAACCCCATTAGAATTGGCGTAAACAAAAGCAGGAAGCAATACTTTCCCCTTCCCACCCCCTGGCTTCCTCCTAGGGTGGCTGTGGCCATAAAAGAAAGATCATTAAAGAGGACTTTTGTATTAATGATTGAGTGTATGTTACAGTAATCAGATAATGGCTATATCAGCTTTCATTAGAGGTCTCAAGAAACCCATCTTTGTTATGCATGATAAACTAATTTCTTGTAAATACTTTGACAGTATTGATGATTAAAGCCTTAATGTTCACTTTATCTATACGGGCAATTGTTTATTGGTCAGTTTATTACTTTGTGTAACAGCAAACCTGAATATTAAGTGGGCTTGAGAGGTATTAAGGCAAATTCTGCATACTGAGCGATCTCTAAAGTATTTATATAGCTGTTTGTTGGGTTTTTAAAATATATTTACATACAGTCCAGGTATTAAAGAAATAACCCTATTACTTGATCTCAATTATCAGCTAAAATGTCGTGGGCATTAAGTACCAAGAGTAATAAAATAATAACATTAATTAACAATAGGCGTTTCTGTCATCCCGCTTAGGATAACGCTTTGCAACTTGGAATCAAGCAGATCCAGCGGAGCAGGGATGACAGGCAGAATTTCAACACCGAAGGTATATTGGTCCTTGTTCAGTTGCTTGATAGTATCTCCTGGTCTGCCTAGAGCATGTTTTAACAAGATCTCTGTACTCAGGGCCTTGTTTCTTCTGTTCTGCAGATGCAGCGTAAAGCAGGTGTGCGTTTGCTCAAGGGGGCTAAAGTTACACCCAGAAAGGGTTGAAGCACTAACTGAAACGCAATCGTCATTCCGAGCACGTAGTAAGGTGTGCAGGGAATCGGCTGGCACGCCAGCGAGCGAGCGAGAGGTGAGAGGGCTTTCTCTGGGGGCTCATCTAGGCGGCACAGCACTGCCTGCCGTAATAACAGCTCTCTTGCTGGCAGGAGGGAGCAGCTTAAAATATTTGTTTGGCTGCACATTTGGACGGGACCCCACACACGTGAGAAAGGATAGCTATCTTGTTGAAACAAGAAAGTTTGCTTATGTCCCTTGTGGCGCCTTCTGTGTTTTGTTCTGCCCTGGTTAAATCCTCACGATACGGTTTACCCGTATTTCTTGCGCTGCTCTTACCAGCTTTTTTTGTTGATTGCTTTTCACTGTGTTCATTCTTGCCCTTCCCAAGTCCACTATCTCACATTTTGTCACCGTTCTTTGGATGTAACGTATTCTCCTGACCACCCATTGGCATCTAGGGTGTTTCTTCCTTTTCCCAACATCCTCTTTCTTGAATGTCTGGGGCCACAGCTGTAAGTAGGTGAATACTGAAAAGCACTCAGGGAGCTGGGGTGACAGTCATAAACTGGTGGAAGCTGGAATTACCTAAACCTCAGCAGTTACCTTTTCCGTGAGACCACACCTGCTGCCGAATGTCCCACCTTACAAAGGAGGTGCTTAGTTGCAGTCGTCTAGATGACAGACACAGTGCTGTCAGCATCACATCCAGCTACTTGTAAACCCCCTGACGTGTGGAGCAACCAGCTGGCCTCCACTCGCCTCTTTGTCTGTGGATGCCTCTGAAATCAGAGAAAGAAAGAAGGTCTGGGGACGCCGATAGAGGACGAGCAGTACTTCTCTGGGATCATCCATCAGTCCTACACTGGTGCAGCATGTGGAGTCCCGTTTTTATGCCTTCTGACAGTAAAGCTGAGGGCTGATTAACATGACCTCGGGGCACAGTAAGGGAAACGACCACTCGCTGCCTGCTGGTGCTTATTGCAAGTCAGAATGATGGCCTGTAGAAGGATACGAGTGCCTCTGGTGCTGAGACCATCTTTGAGTCATGATTGATTGCCATTCTTCCCAATGAAGCCTTAAACATAAATAATAGTGTTGTGTGAAATCAAGTATTTGAAAAACATAAGCTCATTTCAGATGAGCCTGAATCTTTACAGTGCAAAAGTGACAACAGATGAGGGGAGCAAAGTATTTACAAAACTGGATAGCAAAATATACATGTGCCTTTTGTCAGCGTGTGAGAACTGAGTTAACAGAATCTCTGGCTATTTCAGTGAGAAGGTGGACAAAGCTATGCAGCACCACAACTACAGAGAAAAGACTTTTCTCTGGGGAAAAACCTCACTCACATTGCCTTCCTGTAGAAATACCTGAAGCAGATACTATTTTTTTCTTTTGTTGTTTTATGAGGGAGTAAAAAAGTCGAGGTTACCTGCTATTTTGGTTTCAGACGCCTGGAATAGCTTGATGTAGCTATCCTGGGTGTCCCAGGACCAAAGTAAGGGCTCAGCCTACAGTGGTATGAGCTTGATTTTTCACTAGTATAAGCTTCCAGAGGTGCTTGATCACAGTGATATGTACATGATGTGAAATGAAAATCTGGCTCAAGATGACTGTCATTCATCTGAAGCTGGTGTTAAACTGACAAAACTCTTCTTTCAAATGAAATCCTTACTCTCCCTGATTCATTAAATGTGAAAATAGAACTCCCTCATCAAAAACTTAAGTACAGAGGTAAAGCAAAATCTCTCACTGCCAAGACAAGTACAAAACCTCAGAAAGCAGCTAAGCCAAGGGGGTAGAAAACTCCAGAATCTTTGCAAAGGTCACCAACTGAAGTGCTCAAAAGCTAGGAGGTGCCTGAGTTTAGTTTATTCATGTAGTCTTTACTTCAACAGCTTAATATATATGCCTGATCAGGCTTTTAATTGCTTGATCGCATACTAGTCTTGCTGCAGGATTGTTTCCTCATGTAATCCGTGGTCCCTTTTCAGTGTAAGTCTTTCCTTCCTTCACAAAGTTACCCCAACTCCACACATCCATGTTCGAAAATTTCTACAGGTTCTCTGTGTGCCACCTGTGTACTTCTCAAACATCAATGAGTCTGTCTCCACACTCTGGAATTGGGATCATCCTTGTTTTGATCACTCGATAAAAGAGATGACTAAATTTGAATGCTTTGTGGCAGATGCTTACCTTTTGCTATTGTCAGATCACTTAGCAATTCCAGTGCAGGGAATGCGTTTACAGAGGGGGTCTTTTTCAAAGATCAGCCAAAAAGAGACACTTGAGAGAATTTTTCCCTGCTGCACTGCTAACAATTCTCTTGTGTGAACTAAGATTTTTTTCTTCTAGCTGAGAAATTTGTGCAATTTGGCTGAATGAGGTATGTTCACCATGACCAACTTTCAAACTTCTGCTTCTAAGTGCAAAGGCATTAGAGCTCCTTGGAAAAGTAGTTCTTAAATAGCTATTATTTTAGCACAGAAAATGTGTTTGTTAAGAACGAAGTCTGGAAACCAGCTGAATGGTCTTAGAGACCACATACCTCTCAAACAGGGAACTTTTAGTCCAAAGAGGTGAAACTCGACAAACCAAGAAGTATCTGATAATAGGGCCTGAAAGAAAAGAAAAACTGTCAGGCATCCTGAACTAGCAGCAGTGATGCAAACCTTTCTTACAGGTTTTTTCTGGGGACATGCAAGCCCTGAAAGAACAAATACACTTTCTTAGTAGCTGCCCCAGAGGAGCATTTGTGGGATGCCATTTGACAAAAACAGAATACAACCCCCTTAGCACCGAGGAGCCCTAAAGCTGATTAGATGAACAAGCCCACGCTTGCTGCATATACTGGCCAGGGAGGGCTTATTCTAAACCCCCTTGTTAGCTGCTGGCATGACATTTCTGGCATTTTGTTTAGATTCACACACAAGGTAAAAGCCGCCCCAGCCCCCATCCCAATAAAGGGCAGTTTTTCAAGAACTAAAAAGAAATCAAAGCGTGGCACCAACATGTGGGCCATCGTTCGTGGAGGAGAGACATCTGGAGATACTGAGGTAGTCTAAACAAATCCAGGTAGTTTTAATAGCCAGCTCTTTGGACCCGGGGTTCAGAGCTCTTGGTCTGTGTCCCGTGAGGATCCCAACAACGAGGGTATGGAGGTTGCTGTGGGTTGTCTTTTTCCTGGGCACCGCTGTTTCTCAGCTGGCAGCGTCCCATCGAAGGCAGCGCTGC
The DNA here is from genome assembly GCA_013400135.1 of Rhinoptilus africanus. Taxonomy (NCBI): domain Eukaryota; kingdom Metazoa; phylum Chordata; class Aves; order Charadriiformes; family Glareolidae; genus Rhinoptilus; species Rhinoptilus africanus. The sequence goes on along the minus strand of VXBO01000011.1, from coordinate 21,251 downwards.
GACATTGACTTGCATCAGTGATGGATCGAGCCCTCTGGGAGTCGGCATAATTGGAGATCAGCAACCTGGACTCCTGCCTAGGAAGCAGCAGGAAAGCGGCTGTACTTGAAGCAGAATCAAACTAGATTCAAAGTAATGGGAATATTTAAGCTGTGACAACTTTTAAAAAAATCACACTGCTACGTTATTTTAGTAAATATTTGTAGGTGTCTGTAATAGGGGGGTAATCACTGCATTTCCTTTCAAACAAAAGCAAGGAGAGCAGTTTTCACTAGTACTGGATGATAAGCAAGGCATTGTAATGCATGGGTTTAACCTTGTTTTTGCTGGCAGATTATGTGTTACAGCAGTTCTCGGGTGTCTTCTCTTGCAGCACGCAAGAACTAGTTCCTGGCTGGTCTTTCCCTTTACTGATGGAAGAACTCCGCAGTAGCTGGCCTGCAGCGAGGTGTCCCGTTTTGTCAGGGAGCTGGGATGCGCTGCGTGTGTGGAAAGCAGCGGGGACAGGCATGAGGGAGGTGTTCAGGAAGTGCCTGGCCACAGCCATGAAAAGGAGGAATGGTACCTATGTGCCAGCGGAGAGGTGGGCATCCACAGAGGAAGGAGAGAAGGAGGGTGCCTAGCAATGCTGGGAGTCGCAGGGATGAACCGCAGCTCACAGGGGCTGGGCTCAGTATCACGGCAGCGCAAACAGACAGCTTTTGGGTTAGATTGGAGCCCAGGTCCCAGAGACTCCATGGAATAATCTGTAGCTCGAAGGGTGTTAGAGAGTTGTGAGAGATTCCAGGCAACGGGGTGCAGGTGTGGTGTTACTGTTGTGACCGGTGTACAAGACATTTCCATACATTTCCACGTGCTTCTTGCACCAATGAAATAAAAAAGAATTTGCTTTAGGAACTTTCAGAAAGCTCATGCATCTCTTCTTCAGTTTACCCCCTGTCCCAGGAGGGGAGGACCGTACATTCGGAGCGCCCACAAGACACTAGAAGAAAGGCTGTGCCAGAAATGCATCTTTTCTCAAGGGTGGAAAACAGCTGAGCCACCACTTCCCACTTCCATTTCCATCAAGGGGTGAGGCGCAGAGCTGGGGACAGGTGAAGGAATGTGGTCCTGGATGAAAACCTACCACTTCCAGTGCAAGGTGGGAGATCTCCCATTGAGAAAGCGAGGGGAGCAGAGGCAGCTGCTTTTACAGTCCCCATCCGTAGTTCTTCTGTAGCAGAGGCCATGTCCCAAGGGTGGCCTCCTCAGGACACGTGCCAGGAACACCCAAGGGAGAGCCAGAGTCACAGTGCCTGCTGTCAGGGACAGTTTAGAGCTCCTGGCCCCAGCAGGAGGGAACCCAAACGCATCAGCCCAGCAGGAGTCCAGCCCTCATGGTGGATCTGTGGACTTTAGAAGCCCTGGGAAAACAGTACACAAAAGGAAAGAGTAATAATACCAGAAAAAAAGACCCAGCTAGCAGTCTGTAATGAACTACCGCGTTCCCCAAGGGCTTGATTCACCTCCTTTTTCTAATTCTGGTGCAATGCTTATAATACTGATGGATCAGGATAGGTTTACAATGGCCACTTTGGAGGTACACACTGGAGCCAGTCAGAGAATGAGCAAGAAAAGAAAGTGAATTTCAGCTTGTTTCTTTCTTTCTTTCTTTCTTTTTTTTTTTTTTTTGCAACTTTCTTTCAGAACAACCATAATATTTAGACAGGCAGGGCAGCTCCCCTGTTCACAATGTTGCAATGTACTGCTCATGCTGCATTCCTGGTAAAAATGAAATAGGAATGGTTTCTGGACAAAAAACAGAGCCTGTGATTTTTAACTTTCCATCCCTCCCATCAAAGCATGGATTATGGTGAAAAGGACAATCTGGAATTGCTTTCTTAAGACTCGTCATGACAACGTTGTAGCTGGAAGGTTGGCCACCTCACTGACAAACACCTGTACATTTTCCGCTCTTCCAGTCCTCCTTGGCTCCCAGGCTCAGGGCAGACTGCAGGATAAAACAGATTTGTATCTGAAAACAACAACAAAAAAACCCTCTACTGAGCGAAAGGTTTCAGAGGAAACCCATCTGAACTGGATTCCACGCTTCTTCCCCAACACCAGAAAAGTGTACAAGTTTTCCAGGCTGGAGCAGAGAGGTTATATATAGCACTGCAATTTAATTCACATGACAATTAAAAAATACATGAAACGGTCTTCCTTATGCATGAGAAAAGATTATCAGAGTTTTCCCCTTTTCCTTTTTTAAGTTATTAAAAATGTAAGTCCTTCAAGAGTAATAAATTAACTCAGAAAGGATTGCTTAAGTGAGACCCGGGTTGTGATTAAAGGAAGTTTGGAGTTCAGGAGAAGTCTGTGTTTGAAAAACGTCCTCCGTGTTTGGAGTATCGCGTATGGCTTTTGACAACTAATTTGGGAGAAGAGTGGTAGGGAATGAACCTCAACAGGAAAAGCGCTTGTTTTTTGTCACTGTGTGACATTGCCGAAACATCGTTTCCCCTCATTTGTATTTCTCCCTATAAGTTCGTATCAAAATGTATCAAAACAGAGAAGGCTTTGAAAAAGGCAGCAGAGCTGTCATAAGGGATGACGCTAGCTAGTCGGGAGATTATGCTTTATTATGTAAATACATGTTTGGGGGTATTTTAAAATGCATATCGTGTGGTTAGAGGCAGATTATTAGTTTGATAAACTGTACCGGTTCCAAATAAAGCATACCAAGCCATAAGATAAATGCCAGCGTTGTGACTTCTCGGAGGTCTGCGAGCTACCCGATCGACTGTAACTGTCCCTCTTCTGTACCAATCGGTCTCACTTGTTGGAGTATTAACCACAAGGCTGCTGCTCCTCGCCAAATCCTGCTGCCGAAATCCACCTCTTCTCTCTGCTCCCGGGAAAATGTTCCTGCGACGCTTTCCCGTGGGTAATTCCCTAGCGTTGAACACCCCGAGCTTGAATTCAGATAGGAGAGCGGAAGGAAATAAAACTTCAGTCTGTGAATAAAGCCTTCATTTACTTACATATAAAGCCAATGAAATAGTACGTCTTTCCCTTCTTTTTTTGTAATTTACAAATGGCTAAAATGATTTCCCTGGCGGAGACATCCATTTCTTAACTGCGTCGTGCCCGCGCTGGCCGCACCAGGCTGCAGCACCGTCTCTGTGGGTGCCAGCGCTCGCTCTGGAGGCACCAAGAGGAGCTGGATGAAGAACTTGTGATGCATAATTTGTTCAGCGAATATAGGCCTCTTTTTCTGTGCTTGTGGGAACTACGGGGGAAGGCAGGTGGGTTTGGTTGGGTTTTGGGTTTTTTTTTTTTCGCACCTAGTTGTTGAAATTCTTGGAGGAACTGCTGTGTGCGTGTTTGCGTGCAGCATCTGTGTGTCAGCGGCTCGCCGGGAGTTTTGACTGTCGGCAGCGGAGGCGTGGGG
>VXBO01000011.1:0-12498 GCA_013400135.1 Rhinoptilus africanus | reverse complement strand
TTAATGGCGATGATGAGGATTCGGGGCGGTTTGTAGGGACGGGGAGGTGGGAAAGTTTGGGCTGAACACCGGGCTCCTGCCGTCGGAAGTTCAAGGGAAAAGTAATGGCGAGTTCAGCTCCGGAGTGACGGGTGGCAGTTTGTCCCAGACAGACAGACAGACAGAGCCGTAGAGCCCGGCAGTGCGTGAAATGTGCCCAAGTTACCTCTTTGTCAATACCTTTTACAAAACAACCCGCTCGTGGTGTATAAAACACGATGGAAAAATAGCACAGGTATGACCAAACTGGTGTCCGACAGAGCTGTACATGCGGTTATTTTGACGACGTGCCCTCGGAACCGATGGTGTATTGCGTTTCCCAGAGCTGTAAGGGCAGGTTTTCAGGTTTGCTAGGCGCAGGAGAGGCAGGCAGATCCCACGTCGCAGGCATTGCGGTTAATGCATTGGGGACCACAGGCGATGACGGGAACCCAAATACACAACCGGGAGGAAAATGGCAATCGGTTGGTGTCATTAGGTGAAGGAAACAAGCGGGAGGAAAGACTAGTAATCATACTGAATCCCTTGTCATTATTAAAATGCAGTGTTGCTGCTCAGACGCACGTATGGGATGCATCTGAAGGTGTTGAGGACGATGGATTTAGCACAGAGGAGTGGCGTATGCTGGGGGACATCAAGATTTGTAGTCATAGAAATTAGCAACCGCGAAATTGTAACGTCCCTCCGTGTGTGTGCGCGCACGTGTGTGCAGAGCAGCCTATTCCCCAACTCATTGCTTGCAGGGGTTCTCTCCAAGAAGGGGTGGGATGTGGGATTCCAGGGAAATAGCAACACCAAGAGCCCATTAATTTGTTCTGCATTAAATAAATGGGGATAATGGCATTCGTATTGATAGTGCCATGGGACAAAAGCAACATTTGGAGGTTTAATTGACGTTTGGCTGATACCATTAACTCTTTCCTAACCAGCCTCATCAAGCCAACTAATTAATTCCTCCTTGCAAGAGTGAACTGTCCTTGCTGAAAGTTTGATTTGTAGCTCTGCATCCTCTTAGCGCTTTCTTTTTGCGAATGTACGGTGACCCAGCATCACTAACGCAAAAACCAGGATGGACGTCCCAGCTGCTAGAAACTAGATTGGGTTTTCAGCTCTTGGTTTTCTCAAGGATATGCCTTTGTCGGTTTCATAGCAAAGACCCCTGGTCTGTTAATGATGGATTATATCACTGAGTACAACCTAAAAGAGGCTTCTGTGAACCCAAGAGACAGAGATTCCCCCCTGCACCAGCCAGCACCAGGGGTGCCTTTGTGCACCGGGTTCCCTCATTAGGCTTGCAAACCAGGAGGCTGCTGGGATTTAAAGTTTGTGATAAATGATAGGTTCTGATGGCTTATCGATTTGTGCAGAAAGTGAGCTATCTCTGGAAGAAACGAATTTGTACGTTATCAGATCTTTCTGTGGGTTTGTGTGCATCTCGGAGCACATTTCCAGAACTTCCTCGCTCCTGGCAGAGGTGTTCGACAGCCTTAAAAACTGCTCAGGCGTGTTATGAGAATGCCGCCCGTTAAAATTGTTTAACCACGGTGACTAGTAAAAACCGTGGTTTTATTAGCCACTTGTGTGCTCTCATAACCACCTGCCTTCACTTCTTTTCTTCATTTTCTCTCTTCTCCCCCCCCTCTCTCCCCTGGTTGTGCTCCGTCAGATAGGTAAACACAAAAGCTCCTCTGCTGCCGTACCGCGACTCGAGGGAAACAGGTTTCTCTTTCCAGCTGTGGAGATGTCTGTCAGGCATCGCTTCTCGGCAGGTTGTGGCCCATCCCAAAGTTTGTCACAGGATGTGGCTCATTACTTTACAGAAATGGGGTTTGTCAGGAGGAGAGGAAGAGTGCACAAAGTTGTTTTTCTTCTGCCTTCTTTCTTTCCTTCTTTCTTTTTTCAAGTTTAAATTAACAAATAAAGAGTGGCAGCAGGGCTGCCTAAAGCACGTGTGCGGCATCAGTGCTGTGGCTGTAAGGCCACCAGCTGGAAGGGTGTCAGAGAGTGACAGGGCCTACGGGGGGGCCCGCCAGCGGTGGCTGCGGGTGGGTGCGGGCAGCCCCCCTGCCCAAAGCGATCCCCCGTCACCTCTGTGGGCACGGCCCCAAGGAAACGCGACAAGGATTGAGGGCCTCGCTGCTCCCTTGTGAAACTGGTGAATTGCGCTCCAGGGTGGCTGCAAGTTGCGGAGGTGACTCAAGGCAGGGGGCGGAACTGTGTTTAAAAACGAAATAAACAAAAAATGAGAATAATAACAATAAACAGTAAACTGGCTGATCCCACAGAAACCATTTCTCTCTTTTTCCTTTAAATCTCTTCCTCTACTGGTGCAATGTAGGATATAACTCTCAAGGTTAGTACATGGAGTTGAAGACAGATTCACATGAATGCTTTCCAGTCCCTGACCCTTGCATTTTTAATGGAATGCTTCCCTCCCAGCATTTTTTTAAAACACTTGAATTATTTTTTCCTATTTTTCCTGTGCTATTTTCACATTAAAAGTGTCCCGATGCTCTAGTATTTTTCATAGAATGTTATTATTACTAGGAAATTTTATGTACGGTAATAATAAATCTATAAAAATAAGATTGACGTCACGTTGCACGCTGCCTACTTGTTTATGTATATTCTGTGTTCATTCAGATTTACAGTCAGTTTAAAGAGACATAATCTTTATTTACCCATAGAGACTACTTATTTTCCTCTGATTGGTATACGTGTCTATAACTCCCGCTGCAGGTTATGAAGATTAGGAGCCCGACGTTACTTTGCATCCCCCTCTCTTTAAAGTAGACCATCCTGATTCGGCGTAGGAATCTCAGTTGCCCCACTCCCATTTGCGTTAGCGTGGAGGCATCACATTGGCAGGGTCTGAAGGGTTGGACCCAAACACGGAATATCTGCTGTTTGGGCATGCTGTCATCATAGCCGGGTGCCGCTTGCCTTATTCCTAACAGCCGCGCTAATTGATATGTGCGCTATTAAAGCAAACGTTTGCATACCGACCTGAAATAGTAAATACCAGCATCCAAATCCGTAGCACCTCGCTGAGTCGCGTTTCAAGCCAGCGGGAGTTTGAGGCGGCCTTCGCTGGGGATAGGCTTGTGATGATTGATTTCAACAGGCACGGCGTCTGATCCTGAAAATCTTAACACCATATGGCATTGCCCCGTGGGAGAGGGGCTGCGCTGGCAACCTCCGAACTTGCACTTGGTGTTGTGGCAGCCCGAGCGAGCGCTGTTAAGGGAAGACTGCTGAGCTCTGTGGATAGGGGTCAATTAGCAGGGGCCTCAGAGGAAGCAATTTTCCTGCCGTCTCTCTAGCTTTAAATTACATGCATAAGTTAAGCGACGGCACAGTGGAACTGAGTAGCATGAGGGGGAACTGAAAAGCTTGATAAGGAGCAGGCAGCTAACACCATCCCGGTGGCTAACTGGAAGGTGGAAAGAAAGACCACCTCACCTCATAGCCTGCACTGCCGTTCTTCGCTGAAACGTTGCTGTATGGAAGTGTTTCTCTCCTCCTGGCTGCTGCCTCATAGCCCTCTGGCTGGTTAGGGCTCCCCATGCATCAAACACGGTGCAAGCCGGCAAAAACGCAGTCCCTGTCCCTGGGTGTTTACAGCTGGAGCAAGAACTGTAGTCTGTGCCAAGCGGAATTCATGTTGGCTATCAGCCCTGATGGGCCCTGAATGCTTTTTTTCCCCTCTCTCCTCCTCGTGCATGCCCATTGCGCTCTGCCCGGGTGCTCTTGTTTTTTCCCTTCCCAGGCATGACCCGGCAGGGGGGTGCCTGGCACTGGAATTGTCTGCGGGCACTGCCCTAGAGCCCTTGCCGGGTGATCGTCATGCTCTCGCTCGGTGCTTCCGACGTGGCACGTGATCCTGCGGTCATGGTGTTGGCAGCGATGGGAGGAGGCAAGAGGCAGATTTGACCTTTGTTGAGCGTTTTGCAGCGGTCTTTGTCACTTTCATCCAGATTTTACTTATCGGGGTTAAACATACCTTCAGCAACGAGTTTACGTTTTGACCTCTGGAGGTACTTGGGGACAACGCAAGGCCTCCTACTGCCACCTCCGGCAGAAACCAGAGCAGCTGCAGGTGTCTTTGCTCACCAGCACCTCATCTCCACCGCTTGGAAATCTCCTTGAAGCTGTCTGACCTTCTGCGTTAGCATCACGTCTTGCAAGGCGGCAATGCGTTGCTGTTGGTGGGAGACGTGGGATTGAGAAAGGCGATGAGAGCCCTGTGGAGTCGAGCTTCTGGTCTCCTTACAACTCTGGCAAAATACTGAGCGCAAGGGATAGCCTCTGAAAGGGAATTGGATGTCCTCTGTTTTACCGTTTTCCTATTTTGTTGTTTCCCTTCCCTCATGTGATACTTGCAAAGCAAAGAAAGTGCCCAAACCCCATGACATTAGTGTTCAATTTAGAGTATACATTGCATGAACTGCTATTTGATACAGTGTCGTTTGTTAAAGGAGGGCAAAAATGAAGTTTCTCCTGCCTAAGGAAATCTCTTGGTGGAATTTGGCACTGAGCTGAACAGAATCGCAAAAAATTCAGCAAAATTGTAGGCCAGTCAAGGGCTTAACAGCCTCTTTCATACAAACACTGCTTTCTACTTGCATTGGCGATTGCTTGCTTCAAATCATTGAACTATGATTGTTTGCCAGTGAAATTGTCTGTATGGTGGGAAAGGTTAACTGGTTGTGGCGGTTCCGCGTTTTGATTGCACTGAATAGTTCTTTGCACATTTTCCTAAGTGCTTATATCGGTTATACACTTTGAGTGTCGGGATTCTGCGCCAGGCTTTGGACTTTAGTGACTTGTTGGTTAGTCCATTTTAAGTTGACATAATGAAATCTCTGTGTATTGTTTAGGCTGGACTAGTTGCATGTGTTGTGTGAGAGATGATGAATGAAGCCAGGATTTTTTCTAAAGTAGTAATTAGCATAATTAATCCCTTTTTTCCTTTTTTTTTTTCCTTCCCCAAATTATCTAAGTCACTTTGGACTATGTATTTCAGTTAGAGGTGCATAGAACCATGCTGTCTTGGACTTCTGTACTACGGCACTTTTGGAAAATCTCACCAATTCTGGGTTTGTATGAAATGTTGTGGGCTATACACATCATGCCTTACTCACATAGAGAGACTCGTTTAAGCCGGTAGAGATGTGTATATCATGTTCTATATACCACCTCTTCGGGGTGGGTAATGATAAGTAATGGTCTCAGTTTTTGTCTGCCTGTATGTGTATGTTCATATTATTGGGGTTTTTTTGGGCCACTTCCCACAGAATTCTGTTTGCTAGGTGGGCACCTAACACCTTTACTGAAGTCAGGGAAGACCTTGCCTACTTGGAGAATGAATTAGGATGTCAGAAGGCTGTCCCTTTTGAAGAGCAACATCTTGGTGCCGTGGTTTTGGGTTTAAAATAAATGTGCTCTAAAGAGTTAAATAAAAGACAGGTATCAATTTCTGTACGCTGTGTCATGCATTTGATGCATGGCAATGACTGAGAACAGATCCTATCCAAAGATCCTAAAAATGTCTATCTGTAAAAGGAGAACTAGTAGTCTTTCGTGCATGTGGTCTTTTTTTGCATGGATTTTAAGGGTGAGACTGGGCGAAATATTTCTAAGCAGACAAACCTAGAATGTACACCTTAAAGTCTCATCAAATACAGCATAATCCTTTCGATCACTGGTTGCAATGGGAAGCAGCTGCCGATTGTGTAGGGAAAGGCTTTAAGATAAGCTTTTCGGATGCATCCAAGTGAGTTAGGAGCAATAAGAAAGTAACTTGTGTCACCTTAACAAACTCCCTGGGACTTGGCCCTGGTTGCTTACAGTTCCTGAGTCACCAACTATGTGCTTAAAAATTGCGGTCGGATACCATGTCTTCTGAGGAGTACCACCATCCGAAGAAATCGTTTCTCTGCTTCTGTAGTGTCTGTATTTTTTGATAGCTCATCTACTTTGAGTGATTGTACTGAACCACAGCGTCTTGAAGCATGCAGTTTCGTTTGACACTTTTTTGCTGTTTGGGAGCCCAGCCTGCTGTGTCTGTCTTCTCTCTTCTTTTGGGTACCTTTATTGTTTCCCACAGTCGTATCTTGCTCAGTCACATGCAAACACCTGTCCTGAAACTGAATTACTCTGCGGCGTAATCTAAAGTCATCCCCAATTCAGCATCCTGCGCTTTCTGTTGAGTTACGTTGCACCATACTTTAGATGCGACAGCCATTTAATAATGTTGAAGCCTTAGCTCTGCAGGGGCTAAAAAGATCCCAGCAGGCTTGTTAACTTCTACTCTCAGACATTATGGGAAATATTTTCTCCTCCCTGGAACTCCTAGGCATCCTCTTAATTAGCACTATAAAAATCCATAGCCAGGTATGCGTGAAGCCTGTTGAATTTTTTTGCAGTTTTCCAGAGTTTCTCCGTTCCTTCTTCTTTAACCAGACACTCCAGTGCCAAGTGAGATACGAGAACATAAAAGGAATAAAGGCAGCCTGGGTCATGCTGGATACTGCGTTCTTGGCGGGCAGCAAACTCATCAAATGCCTTTCCTGTACTTGCCATAGGCTTTTGTTCTTTCCCCGGCTCTACTCAGTATTTTCCTACATCTCAGTCTCTAAAGTGTTGGGCATTTTAAAGCTTTGCACCTCTCCTGTCTCAGGACAGTGTTCCTTCCAGTTCCAGACTGCTGTGGCTGTGGCCTCTGTTGCGCTTCTGTATAGGATCACCGTTAGCTGGTATCAGACTTCGTTTGGAGTTATTTGTGCAGAGATGAGAGAGATTAGTCAGTGGTTTGGGAAGCGGAGGGACAGTATTAGAATTTGGGGTGGAGGGAGGAAAACCACATAAACACTGGAAAACGATGTGAAATCTCAAGGAGTTCAGGATGGATATCACTTAAGATGAGGACAGAAGAGGAGGAAAGAAGAGCTGCAGAGTTCTCAAAGAGAGAAGGGCACAAAAGTGGTTGAGGGTTGGTTATAACGTGCAAAGCCTTGGTGAGGGTGTTCCTGCCCCTCCGTAGGAGTGACTCAGTTACCGTGGGGCAGAGCGACCCGGCACCGGAGGTGGTCTGCCGACAGGACAGGTACCGTGGTAGTGCTGGAGATGGCAGTCCCCTGGTGAGAAGAGAGTGGAATATCTCTGCTGCCGTGAGCAGGAGGTTTGCCGTTAGTCGTTCAGGTGAGGCAGTTGAAGAGCTCACGAGTAGCCATCTTCCCAGCACCTCTCCGGGGGAAGGCCAAGACTTCGTACAGCAGAAGGGGACCCTGAGGAGGGTAAGCAGGGTTTTCCATATGCCCTTGTTGATAGGTAATCCAATTTCTTTAATTGATTTTTTTAATTGGCAATAATTTATGGAGAGAATCTGGGTACTGGGGTGAGCATGTGGTATGGGAGGAGGCCCATGATCTGAACAAGTTGTTCGGGAGCTAAGGAGGTGATAAAGGCATCCATACAGACAAGCTGACAAATGTGAAAGAGGGAGGGGATGCTCGCAAATGAAAGGCTGAAAATGAAAACGATGATTTGTTGCATGAGGACTTCTTGGGCTTAGAGGTTTCTTTGGTGGTGTGACCTGTGTGTCCCAGGGAAGCTGGAGCATGCTGACAGCATGTCAGTCTGCACTATGTTAACGCAAAGAATTTGCTCCATCGTCACGAAAGAAATACCCTGAAACAACTATGGTTTGGTAACATCCATCCATCTGCATGTGCGAACTGCTGGGTGGGAATGCCGAGGTGGTGCAGCGACCTGGGCAGTCAGAAGCTTGGAAAAGAGCTGCAGAGCTCTAACCATCTGTGTTGAAGGTACAAGGAGGGCAGAGCGTGATTATTGTGGTGCACATTAAAGGGTTAGAAATGGAAAAGGAGAGGCAGGGAGTAGATGTTGTTAAATATGTGGTCTCCAAAGTGAGTGGTATCAGTCAAATGAAGGCCATTGGTTTTAGAGGTGAGGAGGAAAGAGGCAAAAGAGGAGAAAATATATTTGGAAGGGTGGTGGGTTTGAATAGATAGCCACCAGGGAGTCGGTGGGAGAGGACTCAGTGACACAAGCTGAGTAATGATGTAAAACCTGTTCCCTCTAAATCACCGGTTCACCTGGGCTCCGGGAGGCAGCGATCACAGTTGGCTGGTTGCTTGGAAGCTGATGTAAAATAAATTGGAGGTCAAAGTCCAGCTGAGGTGACAGTGCCATGAAAATAATCACTGAGATGGGTCTTAATTGTCATCCTTGAAAGTTTCAGAAGACATACCCGGGAATGAATGGGGTTCAGAGCCATTTACAATCTTAATGTTGTCCTCAGCAGTCAGGAACGGTGGTGACCTGCTGTATCAGGGTTTGCGTTTCTCCTCCTCTCCTTGCATCTAATCGGACAATACAGGGTGCTCACCGGCTGTGAGAGCGCCAAGCTGGCACCTGCAGTCGGTCTTAGGCATTGGCTGAAAATACTCCCTGAGCCCAGGGAACTGGCCGAGTACTGCATTTGAGTGAACTTATTTTTTCTTCTTCTTCTTTTTTCTTTCCTTTTTTTTTTTTTTTGCAAGTTTTGCAGAAAAAGAAACAAGCAAGCAGAGGCCAGCATTTAATGGATATATTTTTCACCATCTCTTTTATCAACAGCCTATGAAAAATCCCAAAGGACAGAAGCAGTTAGCTAACCAATGAGGCGTCATAGCTGATTTTAGGTTCCACGCAGGAGAAAAAGCTGCTGAAGCCCCAGCAGCTCTAGGGGAAAGAGATTTAAATTTAGGTTTGGTACTGGGAAACGTGCCTCCCCTCTGCTTGGAGACCAGTCCGTAAGAGATTACTGTACCCCAGAGCAGCAGTTTGGAGGATGATAGAGATGTCAGCCTGTGAGAGCAAAGACTTGTACCACTGGATGACGAACCAGCAGGGATTTCTCATTAATGGAATGAATGTTAACAAGAATAATTCTGTTTTGTGAGCTTGTGTGTGTGGGAAGGATAAATGATAGGGACTGATGGATGGTCTTCACAGGGATTTGATTAGGGAGAAGGTGAATGGCAGCGTGTGTGCGAGAGAGGGGGAGGTGCGTGCACGTGGCGGGTCCATTGCAGAAGGCAGGCACACTTCTAATTGAGAATGTCTGGCAGAGGAGAGTCAGCAGAAGTAACCAGGCGGGTCCTGGGTGAAAGCAGAAGCTGAGCAGCGTTGTGGATCTTTCCTTTTTAGTGTCTTTTGCGCTGTAGGGTCTTAGGTTTTATCTTGTATGGTGGTAATAAAACCCGTACCCAAGAATTTCTCTATAAAACTTTTCTCAGTGACAGAGGTTTCTGCTTTATGCTAATAAAAGGTTTGGCTATTTGATACTAATTCCCACAGTCAGTATGGGAGCACTGAGTGACAGCTTTTCTGACCTGCTTAGCGTCAGTCTTGGCTCTGAAGTAACACTGTGTTACAGCTTGTACGAGCCCTTCCCCATCCCTGAAAAAGCAGGAGACGGGTCAGACCTACTGGTTGAGAAGCCGGGCAGGCAGAACCAACGGAAACAATCCCTCATGCTGCCTGAGGCCTTCAGATGCTGCTGGAATGCAAATAATAAATAAAAAATAGCAAAATAGTGACATAAGCTGAATAGGCACTCTAGCGGGCTTAGCAGCTCCATCCTCAGGTACAGGGACAGCTGAAAAACCAAAGGAACCACAAGAACTGCTCAAGAGTGATGTAGAAATAGGGAAAAAAACATGAATCCCTTTAGCAGTCAGATTATGAGAGATCCCTAGCCTGAAAACCTGAACCTCTGGTGTCTTCCCTGCTGCCTTTGCCAGAAAGCCATTAGGAGCCCCCGTCCGAGGCCGGAGTGTGGCCAGCTGGAAGGCGGCTGCAGGGTAGCAGACAGCAGGAGGAGTTCCCGGCCCCGGCTTGCCCGTGGCTGCCAGCTCCGCGCACAGGGTGCCAGGCACGGGGAAGCCGGCAGCCAAGCCGGCTGCTCCCCGTGGGAGCCAGCGGGTCGGCAGAGGTGGAGACTTGGCTCCATCCCTCGGCTTGGCTGGCCAAAAGAGCTGCGCTGGCACAAGGGAGGGAGTGTGCTGGAAGGCGACCGCAGCCAATTACTCCCAGCCCCGGAGGGAAGGGGGAGAGGGGATGTGTTCCCTTCCAGGGCTCTGCCTGCATCCTGGGGCGATGCTCGTGCCTGCCAGCCTCGGTGCGAGCGATGCTTAGCGGCTTGATCTGGCCCCCGGGGCATTTCAAGGCGATGATGGAACATGTGAGCCGCTGTGCTGAAGGCCAGCGTGGCTGCTCTTAGCTGTAGGTGCTCGCTGGCACGGAGAGGGGCTCCGTCGCTAACGTTTCCTGGGACCGAGCTGTTTTTCCTTTGACGGCATTAGTCTGGATTCCTTATGATTTCTGATCTGTATTTGCCATCTGTTTTCCCCAATGGTGTTACGCGTATTTTTCGGATCAAGAAAGTGAAATTGTTTACCCATTCCCCAAATTTAATCTCGTGTATAAAGTGAAAAAAAAAAAATTAATATATAAAATAAAATATGGCGTGTACTGAATGTAAATGAGGGACACGTTTGCTCGTTTTTTCTCCTGTGGAGAAACACGTTGCTCCTCAGACTAATCCTATTGATTTGGTTGGGGAGCTACTGCCTGCTGCTGATGCCAAGTCCAAGTGGCAGGATCCAGCCCAACATTGGCAGGTCTCTAGCTCTCCCATGACCATGGGCACAAACCCTTCGTTCCCCAGCTGGCCCTGATGAAATCTCCTGAGGTTACTTACCTCTGAGTGAGCTAGTCGAGGGGAGCTGGGTTTTCAAAACACGACCCTGACTTGGGAGTACATTTTTTAAATTTCTGTTTGCAGTGTCCCATGGTGGAGGTTTACTTTTCACTTGGTGGAGCTGGCGGCAGAGAAAGTCAAATGAGTTTCCTAATCTGGTATGTTCTAAATCTGGTTTGTCTCAAATACGGCCTGAGAGATATGCAGCGTAAGTGGATAAATAACTGCCAGCACGCAGATGCGTGTCCTCTCGGAGCAAATAAAGCTGACTTTTAAAATAAATGTTAAATCTCATCCTTGGTGTGAAGGGAGACAGGCCTGTAGCTCAGGTATGGGGAGAGATATTTTAAGGTGGGCTGTGGAAGCAAACTCACCACCGAGCTTCTGACCCGGCATACGTGTCCCTTTTTATCTGCTAAGTCCAATAATAAGCTTGTTATTAGAGGACATCTGTTACTGCCTGATAACACGTACAGCGAGCGGGAGCGCAGCGTCGGTGGTCAGACAGGGATTTTGGCAGCTGTGGGGAGCGGCAGCTTCGTGGACTGCTTCCCACCTCATCCAGAGCTGGCGCGTCTCTCCCGTGGGCCTGCTGCTGGGTGGGAAGATGCCAGGAGAGGCGCAGGCTGTTCCCGTTCACAGCTCTCCCGTGCCAGCCGCCGTCCATGTGTGCCAAAGCCATGGCCAGGCGCCTCGTCCCCCTGCAACCGCCAGTGTCCCCTTGGTGCCGGTGGTGTCCCCTCCGTGCTGGCATGGTGGGACTCTGGGCGTACCGCCAGGGCAGGGAGCGGAGTGGCCGGGAGACAGGCACCAGGCGCTGGGCTCTGCCTTCTCCTTCCTTCCGCATTTCCAGGAGATGCAGTTCACACACCGGTTTCTTGCTCCCGAGCCTCCTTGCCTGAAGACAAACATTCAAGGAGACTCTGTGAGCGGAGTCTGAGCGTCTTTGGGAGGTTTTCCCCAAAGTCGTTGCTGTAGGTAATGTATATTTATGAGCAGAACAAAGTGGGCCATAGATACTTTCAAAGGCTGCTTTCCTCCCAAGGTGGCTCAGTATTTAGACAAGTAAGGAGGGAAGATGATGGCCAGACCGCATTCAGCGGTGGCAGAGCAGGCGGGCGCAGGAGAGGCGGCAGCATCCTTCACCCGCCGGCCATGGTCGGTGGTCTGCCTCTCTCTGAGGGTCAGGAGATGACTGGGTCTCGGTGGGACGCACAGCCCCCTTCCAGCCACATGTATCCTGCATCCTGGCACTTGGCTGGGGAAGGGTCTTTCCAGAGGGAAACTGGGGCTGGAAAGTAGTTTTGGAGCACATGGATTTGCACTGGATTCTGCACTGTTTATGCATGAGCAACACAGTTTGTGTATTTGATGTCTTTTCCAGCGTGATCAAGCTGACACCTAATTAGCTGGCAGCGCTGGAAATAGGAGGCGTGACTTGGAGGAGAGGCTGGTCTGCTTCCTCGCTGGTATTTGTCTCACTGTTGTGGTGCTCTGCTCTTCTCAGGCAGCCGTGCCAGTTTTGTGGGACTGGTTAGGTCTCTAGCCCGCATTCACACAGGTGTAAGAGAAGCATACAGTCACTGGTTTGTGGCCAGCGGTGGCCAGTGTTTGCTGGACTGGGCTGCGGATTGATTGATCCAAATTGCATTTTGCGCAGGGGCCATGACTTTCCAGCTGAACTTTTT
>VXBO01000009.1:734728-785603 GCA_013400135.1 Rhinoptilus africanus | reverse complement strand
ATAATATAATATAATATAATAAATATATAATAAATATAATTTATTCTGCAATGGCACAGCTGGAATTACTATGCAATTCAGTATCATTTCTGCAAGAAAATAAAATTGTTAGAATGACAGTGAAGAAGAAAATCAGGTGTACTAACAAAAAAGAATAAACCACACAAAAAAAAACGCAACAGAAAGCAAGGTTTGACTCAAGAGCGTTCACGTTCGTATATAGTACAGCTAAAAAGAAAGCTATCCAAATAACTAAGTAACTTATTCTGGCATAGATTTTTAAAATAGATTACACCAGTTACAAGGAACATTGCAACAGACATTTGAGTCTGAACTTCTAGTATTTCTGTTTCATCAGTGCCGGTTAGGACTAAGCTGATACATCGCAGTCATATGACATTCTGTAGGCAATGGCCATGAAGGACAGCTGTCTGACTTGTTTCAGGTGGAAAAATCTCCTGTCAGAAATACCTGAAACTGCCCAAAATTGGTAATAAAAGTAAAACTAACACTCTTGCTTCTTTTCTTTTAAAGATACCGTTTTCTTTTAAAGATACCATTGTTCTTTTCTCCTTTCTTCAACTTTATAAATATTACTTATTTTCACTAGGACAAGGGGTAAAAGGGACTACATAATGTAGGTTTTGAGGGGGAGGAAAAACTTTTAGTTTCTATGCTCCTAGGTGGAAATACCAAGGGGCAGGAGAAAAGGAGTCAAGCCTCATGTACAAAATAAACCATTCCCAAAGTAACAGTAAAAATGGTATCAATATTTGGAATCAAAATCAGTAATTTTAATTTCACTTAAAAGAAACCCCACTTTTTAATTAGCACAATGCACCTCTTTAATAATGCAATTTATTTTCTTATTTTAAACTCCTCCCTTAAACCTTATTTCTTAAAAAAAAGAAAATCCTATATATGCTCATACCTATCAACATACTTTTTTACATATGGGAAGCAACCGTCAGATGACTGTAGTGTTGTAGTATGCCTACACACCACACACACTTTTACAGAATATTCTAACATCATAGATGTTCACTACTAGGTATCTTCTCTTTAATCCAACAAGTCCCTTTATCTTTTGGAAATTTCCACATACCTTAAGTTGTAGATGTCTGCTATCGCCTTGTTTGCCCGTGTGTCTTCCATGTTCTAGTGCATGAGGTAGGGCTGGAAGGGCCTTAACGCATCAGGTCTCTTCAGCACATTTTTCTTTTACACTTGCAAATAGCCCCAGGTGCTGAGCGAGAATGAAATGAAATGTAAGTGGAATGAAACTCTCAGCATGTACATCTCTGTTCTGTGGAGCAGGGATTTCCTGTACAGAATTACAGCCTTAACAGCGTGGAGAGAACTTACTTCTTTTCTATTTGCTCTGTCCACGTCTAAAAGGATCCAAAACCTCTCTGAAAAGCATTAGCACTGAATTCCCAGAACCTGTGCTGTAGGGTCAGCACTGAGCATTGCTGATCTCAACACGAGTTTATGAGGTCCTTTTGGCAATCAGTACTGAATACATGTACGCAGGGAAGCATTACTCGAGTAAAACACGTCACATTCTTCAGCTGAGCATTGCAAACCAGTAACACTGCGACTGCTATGTTTGCATGACCTCTGCTTATTTAGTTGACGTGTAGATTGTTTCATTGTGACAGTCTTAAAGATAAATCTCTATCTAGTGAGTGGATATAAAGTGTAAAAACAATGGGTTGCGGTCATCCCAATCTCATCCTGCTGAAGCCTGGAGAGCATCATCCCGGATGCAGTCAGATGTTATCTGTGGGATCTGAAGTTGTCGGGTTTTTTTGCAAGAGCTGCGCTGCCCAGTTCTTGTTTATCCTCTGCAAGTCGATAGTTCTTTATTTCATAAAAGAGTTCATCTACTTCTGTTAGTTGGCTTTGACCAGAGTCTTTAGTCCTTAGCAAGGGAGTGTCTTCCTGTTCTCAAGAGCCTGTCTGCCAAAGGAAACACCGACAAGAACATCAAGGCTCCAGAGGAACCGCTTTTGCATTCGTATGTGTTTTTTAACAAAGATAGTGTAGCGTAAGAGTTTGCAAGGTCTTAAGGTAAGTTTATTTCTAAATGAATGTTGACACAACAGAATAGAAAGTTTAAATACAGTATTTATTACAATTTATCCTTTTCAAGTCCTACATACAGGATGTATTAAAAGCATACAACGTAACTACATTATTTATACAGCATATATGAAAACTGTATCCCAAAATACTTTCCAGAGTATCTGGAACAAATCACAAAAGAACACTTATCATGGTACAAATGTAGTCATACAATTGACTTACATTTAATGCACTTTCTGAGAGATATCTATATGGCTTTTATTGATGCTTACAGAAATTTTACTAGTTGCTAACGTTATAGAACTAATTAACCCAATCTCAAGTTGACAAAATTTATACTGAAGTGATACAGTATTCAGTCAGGTTTGTTATTATCTATGCTAACTTACATTGCTGCTCATTTGACTGGAAACCTCTACATTTAATTTAACAATTATATAAATACTGTTCGTCTCCTGTTCTTCACACTTACCAAATTTCAACTAGTAGTCCAACCAAATGATGGCCATTCAGCTTATTGCACGTCAAAAATGCTCTTAGAATATAGCATAGACTTCATCCTTATTTGGTTTAGAAAAAAAATATCATAATGCATCAAATAGTCAAGACAATTTATATAGAAAATTTTTGCAGGAAAAATTCAATGCCTTGCTGCACTCTTAGTAAAGTCTTGAGCAGAGGATCATCATTTTGCAAATCTCAGAGTTAAAATAGCTTGCAGTATTTTCAGAGGAGATCCTCAGGAGCGTATTAAAAGTAGGAAGAACTTCCTTTTGAAGTCTGTGTCAAAGCAGCATGTTGATCCTTCATCCTGCTCTCTCCTACCATTCACTGCGCACCTCACAGTCATCTGGTTCTGTTCTCTGAATTCTGGCTAAAACCAGGAGGATAAAGTATGTCTACTAATTTAAACTTATCAGTTAATGTCTTTTACAGCAACATGCATTTCCTTTTACCTATAAATATCACCTTCGTCCATTCATCTTAAGTTTGAAGGGACTACTGGGGCACAAAAATGCTAACAGGCATTACGTAGTGAACTAAAGCTGCATCCCTAACGGACATTAATGCGGCCAGTTCGAAACCAGATACTGCCCAAATATTTGCTGTTACCAGCCACTAGAGGGGGATACGATCACACAAATGCAAAGCTGATGCCTGAAATTTGGGCTGGGTCATCATCATCTTTTGGGTTCATCAACATACTCTTCCAATTTAAATGTGTTCTCTTTTAAAGTTTCACTTCATTATCTTGGTTGTTTGTAGCCATGATTCTTTTAGTTATTCATCAAATTAACTGTTATTTGGGAACTTTGTTCATCAAACTCAGTCTCCCAGATTCACTCAAGCATCAAAACCTCGATCAAAAATACACCATGCACTGTTCAGACTACAGCTTCTGCATGTGTCAGCTGTTCAGGTACGAGACAATTAATTCCTCTGGATAATGAGAGGATGCTTTGTCTGAGGACTGCTGTTACAGGGAGCAGACTTTATTCTTGGGGACCTTCTCTGCAAGCCCTTTCCCGCTCTAGAGGTTTTGCACCTCTTCTTGGGAGAAGCTACTTAAGCAAATGCGTGGTATTATGCCCGTTTGCTCATGTGACAGCTGGAGGGGTTTTCTTTGCCCTTTTGGTTTCCACGAGATCTTTTGCACTCCCTCATCACATGCAAAGTAAACAGAGTTTCCTTCTAAAGCTAATAAACTAACGATGTATTTTTTAATTATTCTTTTTAAAAGAAACATTGAGCAGCTGTTAATGTTTGCTACTTCTATACCAGTGAAGATTATGATCTTCCTTCACACCATAGATTTATTAGATAATTTACCTTTTTGTTAAGGTCTTTGATTGCAATTATTTCTTGAATTTTGTGCATAATACAATCCATAATACTGTGTTTGACTTTTTAGAAAGAATGACTATTTTAAGTTCTCAGGAGCTGAACAAAATAGCTTGTGTGCAAACAGAGGATCATCTGAGTACAAAAGCTTGAGAAGTTTGAGCTTCCCGTTTTATTTTCTATATGCTTCGATTATATCAAGCAATTCATGTTCCTGCAAGATACCTGTACCATGCGCCAAGACATCCTTCAGTCCATCCTCCAATACAGGCTTCTTTATTTAGTAGTTCAACAGTACAGCAACAGAATCAAAGTTCTCTGGCAAGTTCCGAAACCCCTTAAATAATGCAGGAGGAAGATTTGGATTATGAGGTCAATGTTATTATTTTAAATACAACTCTACTGAGTATACTTAATTTGAACAGACAGTACTGAATTTAAGAACTTGCATTAGACTGGAGATAAAAGCAATCACTTTGTGAAGCCCTGTGGCAAGGTGAGTACCTCCTGGGACTGACATTCAATGCAAGAACACTATTAACCATACAAAACACAAGTTGCGTGTCTTCTATAGTAGTTACTGTAATAAAAAAGAAATGCCCTTCATTCATGTTAATAGAACTACAAGAAAATATTCATCACTCATGTTAGCTCACTAAGACTGGGAGATCAAAACAGGATGTAAAAAAATACCCTATGTATATATTTAAATAAGTTCAGTACTAGATACAGTCATTCCTGCTGGTACTTTGAAGTCAAGGATAAGATTTTAAGTGCTCTGCAGAAGAAAAAAAGGAAAAAGCGTACTCAAAAATCAAAATCCTGATTCAGGATTGCTATTGCTGTAGGAGTTGCAGGGACTGCTGCAGGGTGCTGTAGGCAAGATTCTGTTTAATGAAAATGGAAAAGTAAATAAAAAGAAGGGACAGGGATTTTCCTACACAATTGCTATTGAATATATCACCAACAGTCACTCTTTCCCATGACTGAGGAAGTGCAAACCGGTGCCTCAGTCCAACAAAGCAAAATCCATTATAATCTGCTCTATTGGCTACTGTTTTGAGCACAAACACGACATTCATCTGCACACGTTGAAGGAACTGTTTGAAACAGCCCAGTTGCATCTCTCCCTCCCAGCAAGAGAGTGCTGGCTACGAGTGAACTTGTGCCAGGTGAAGAGAGCCCTCGACTATACCAGGTCTCCGACAGGTGTGAACAGTCCTAACACTTCCCACACAGATAAAGGGGGAGCTCTCAGACTAATGCCCTCTGCCAGCATAGTTTCAGATACTGCTTCTAGTAGTAGTGAAAATAAAATATATTAGAGCTTCATTACACAAACAGAATTACAACACAATTGAAGGGAAAAAAAAAACCCAAACCTGTACAGCTATACAACTCCTTCCTTACAGGCATTTGAAATGACACATTGCACTAGATAGCTTCTGAAGAAGCAATATTGACTGCTGTTCCACTCATCCTACTTCTTCCATATCCCCCTCACAGTTAAATGTCAGTAGTAACTTCAGATACGAAGTCACTAAAAAGCTGCTTTCAGGATAAATTTAGCAAGACTCCATGCTGCTGTTCTTCTCTATGACTTGATAAAAATTTATCTAATCAAGCTGCAAAGGCGCAAGATAATTGCTCGTATTTAGAAAGCACGTTGACTTGAATGCTCAAGATGTACTGTTCTTTGTGCTAAATTCCAGCACTCTCTTGAACGGGGTGTACGTCCTCACAGGCCTTGCGCTTTCAGGAGATCTTCTGTTCTCAGTACTTGGACTGTTAAGGAGAGAAGAAAAAGCTTATAATGTCAGAGTATCAGACAGCTGGGCTGGAAATGCCACACCAATGAACTTGTGCATTCGTATTGATACTGACAGGCTAAAATTAAACTATTCAGCGTATTTGATATCTTCCATATTTCCTTTCTATAATGCCACAAAGAATATTTGATAAAAACCATAGCAGATATTGCCAAGTTTTTACATACAGGCATCTGCTGGAGCTCGTATTGGAATGTCCAACACAGCTACTAGGACTAAGGATCCTGCAACAATAAAGACAGCAATATTACATTTAAGAACATAATTAACTGTGAGGTGTAATTCCATAAAATCTAAACTGCATAGAGGTAAATTTCTGCATAGAGATAAACCTCAAAAATAGGAAAAATACCAGGTAAATAGGGGCTGTGGTTACATACAGAGGGGCCCCGGAGAGGACAAAAAGAACAGCATTGTGTTGGCACCCTGAGTGAAAAACTAGTTTTGAGGTTTCAAAACTCATGCCATTAAAATATGCTGTAGGCATATTTTAATTAAATTAGCATATTTTTTAAACGGGAATAAATTTTAGTTTGCATTGCAGCTTGCTGATTTCATATGCTAATTTACATTCCTCAAACTAAATGGTTCAATTTGCAGGACGGTTAAGATGAACGAGTTTAGTTGTCGGTAGTAAAGGTAACATGCCACGGTCCTCCCTGCCTTACTGTTTCGGTTTGTGCTTTGCCCTTCCCTGTGGTGACTTGCTCGGGACAAGATTCACGGTCAAGTCCACAGCCTGGCTCCCAGGGCTCAGTGCAGCCCTGCTGCAGTGCTGGGGCACAGCAGGGGGAGGAGGAGGAGCACAAGACCTGGATCTTTACAAAGCCAGGCTACAGAGCCACTGGCCACCACAGAGCAGAGACAACCACTCCAGTGCAGAAGTGGTACAGTTACCGTGCTGCTTACTTGGCAATCTCCAGACACTGCTGCAGCCCTCAGCTGTTACTGCTGGCGTTACCTGCCCTCTACAATGCTCCTGCATGTGTCTCCCAGAAGACAAAGAATAAAGCACACATGAAGCCAGCATTAACCAGCCTCAGGGCAGAGCTGTCCATTGTCTTCTGCTGCACTGCCAGCACACACATTTCGTCAATATTTCCCATATTTCACAAAATCAGTTCTCTTGACTTCTAGTTTTACTCTCTGCTTAAATCATGTTACTGCAAATAAGTACTCCCCAAGAGTTTGCAATATGTTTGCATCTTAAAAAAAAAAAATCCTACTCTGTAAGTCATGGAAATACACTACACCTAGTCAAAACTTAGGAAAATTTTACAAAACTCCACAGTCCACTCAATTAGCACAATGGTTTACTAATACAGTACCAATAAGGGGCATTATGAAGAAGTTTCTGATGAACAAGCAGAAGTAGTAAATACCTGTATGGAAGATCACATTCTACACCAGTATCTCTGGTTTCTATATTTGTCTTCGGTTGGTTTTCCATTAAGTAGTCCAATTTATCTTGTAATTCTTTATTCTGGAAAACAGTAATTTTCATCACAAGTTTTTTTTATTTAAATTATGTTAATTAAACACAGAAATAAAATTGCACATTTACATTACTTCTTGTGGGGATGAGTCAAAGTATTGACAAAATAAAGGAATCCTTACTTCTGTGAAAAAATTAAACCAACAGTTTTATTCAGAACCTTCCATTTTAAGTAATTGTAATGCTGCTATAAGATCCTATGTTAAGAAACTTAGCACAAATATTGAGATTTTGTATTACATACATTCCTCATGTGACTGGTGTCGTAAGTTTGAATTCCATACTGAAGAAAAGCAAATGCATATAGTAAATATGCATCCAGGTAACATCAGGTGCCATCGATTCAAATTTTATTTAATTTCATAACATAACCACAACAATATGAACTTAAAAGGTAAAGCCTTACCTCACATTCTAAGAAAGAGATTTTTTCTAAAAGCTGTATTATAAATAATTCCTTTTCTTTTACTTTCTTCCTTAGCATTTCAATCTGTGAAGAAAAATAAAACATTTAGTCTAATGGGGATGGGAAGAGGAGGAAAAAGCCCTAGATACTTCAGGAAGAAAACACACTTTATTATTCAGCAACAATTGCATACCTACACATGTTCACAAAGTGCCTTAATCCATGGATTAACTGTCATCCCATACAATTACGATTGTTCATATTAAGATGCTACACGTATACTAACATGGCTTTTAATTGTATTTTCCCATAAAGAGAAAAGAAACTCAAATGTTGTCATGTAACAAAGCAAACTAGGGAAAGCTCCGTCTTTGAATCAAAGGCCTTTGCTCCAGGCAATTTTTACTACACCCAAAAACACGTTGCACATCTGCTAGTTTCTTGAAGGTCTTATTTGTTCAGTTATTTCCTGGCATACCAGACTCTTTCAAAGAGAAGGGCATTTTCATTTTATACCTGAGGAATGGAAAGAATTTATTTACAAATGTTCATGAAAATTAAAGTTAGCTGCAGCAGAAGCATTGTATCCTAATCCTGTTCTGTACAGAACAGAAAACAGCCTTCCTAATGTTGCGGTATTTCTGCTGGTCAGAGCAAGAACCTCTGCTTTAAATCTCTCCCTGTCACCAGCACAAGCAGGTATGACCGGAGAAACTGGCTATGACCTAGATTTCATACCAGTCCCTTGCTGCTGCTGTTATGATTTTGTGGAAATTACTTTCTAAAGCTCTTAAAGCCACAGTTTTCCATTCTTCTGAAGCCTTTGCTTAAAGCTAGATTTGGTGTGTGAGGTTCATACTGTTATCAGCACTAGTCCGAGAGACCTGTTGACTGGCACGGAGGCCAGTTCCTTTCAGTTGACCACATTTAGGAGACAATGGCATCTTGCGCAAACAAACTGAATTTTCTCCTCAGACCAAAGGAAAAGTCACTTGTTTTTCTCTCGCAACCCCTGCTGACAACACCTACTAAAACAGCAGCTAATAAAAAGAGCAAAACAAAACAGTAGTTAAACAACAGCTTCAATTGTTACTGCTTTCCCAGGAGGCCGCTCAGGTTGTTGCGCATAGACAGCTGTAGACACACGCCACTTTACAAGCACAGAAGACAAGGTGCTTCCTATACCTGTAGTCACCGTCTACTTCAGATGCAGAAAGCAGCACTGAAAATATTTCTATAGAGAATCATCAGAAGGGCACTGAAAGACCAGTTTGAGGGAGAAAAGGTATTCTGCATCGTGTTTGCGTGCAGGTAGGAACTGGGAGAAGACGGATTTTCCACTACGTTCCATGCTCACGCAAGTCTCATCCTATAGCCACAGCAGTGAAAGCTGACGGCAGCAGATACTCTCTCTGCTCTCAGCATCAGATGGTGTCAGGTCAGTAATTTTTCCAATTAAATTTCAATCCACCTTTCTTGAACAAGCCATTTCAGGTCAGACGACATTAAAGTGAAAAAAAATTCCTATTTTCCCCTCTTAAGCCCATGGGAACACGTCTCAACTGAGGTGCTGCAACATCATTAGTTAAACCCCTCTCCCTGCTCCATGCCAGCTCTTTAACTAGGCAGAGCCCAACCAACACCTTCCGCTTCACCAAACTGTGCATTATCTAAGGCAATTGTCTCCGTGATTCATTAAAGTAAATTAAAGATATAAGAAGTTTCTCATCTTAAGCCCGAAAGCAGAATTGGAAGTAAACCAAGCTAATAAACAGATGGTCCACATCACAAATGGATGTCATTTGTGTCAGAGCCTGCCTGCATTGCCTTCAGTAAAATCTCTATCGCTGTATATATAAAAAAAAGTGCACCCCTTAAAGCTGTTAGATGAGGAAAGATACTCAAACTGCCATTACAGCACAAGAAAAGCGTGTATCCCACACATTCCTTCATGGTTTTGGGCAATATGCCAACAGTGATAAAACCAGGTCTACGGCTATAGCTTTTTTATCACAAGAAAACTATAAAAATACCTATGCATAATAAAAAAAATAGGTATTTGCTATAAAACTTTACATTAAGTGAAGTAGCTTTATTTTGTCAGGTTATTGATTGGCTGTGGGCTTCACTGATACAATTTGAAGGAAAAAGTGTTTGTTAGTAAAATATTTGGTGGACTTTTTACTGAAGTGAATTACTTTGGTAGAACAGCCAAACTGAAATCAAGGAAAGCGCAGAAGATACTAATTTTTCCTGGCAGTGCTTATGTTACACTGATATGCAAGAAAGACCATTTCTAAATACTTAGGTCCAATTTTCCATGCACTCTCACCAGTCACTTTTTAACTCTACATCTTAAAAGCTATTTTGTGAAAGAACATTAACAATCCCTTCAAAACCAACAGTGCAAATCCTTTCAGCCTTCCTGGAAACAGTGATTAGTAGAGATATTCACATGTTGCTAAAAGAGAATGATAAAATACTCAAAGGTACAGTAATCAAAACAGTAGTACTATCACCCTCCCCAAAATTTACGGCTGGATATTATGAAACATTTCAACCAAACCATACATATTTATGAAAAAAAAAAATGAAGCAAAACCCCCAAAATGAAGTTATAAACTCAACTTGGATTTAGTCTTCATTATCTTCAGTTACCACATCTCTTTGACACAATGATCACTTACTACTTGGAAAAGCTAAAACAAACTCCATACAGGAAGGGGTTTCAGCTGGACAGTCACAGAATATGAGCGCTATCATCGTTCATCTTTCTCAAAATCAGCTATTTCCTCTTTTTTTTTTCCTTTTTACTTTAAAGTGTATGTAAAAACTATCCATGTCATCTAAAGCCATTATCATTTCAGTTTTCAAATCACAGGAACACAAAGCTTGTAGCATTTTCAGAAAAATCATAGAACATATTTTGATCTTCATATTTAATTACAACTTTGTTTAATAGTATGACTAAATTGAGTCAGCTATATCTTCACTGGTTCAATAGCTTCAGTCCTGCCAATAAGTTCTGCTTCAGAAAAGATGAACTACTCTTTTAGAACTTTCAAGTGAGTCTTCTCTATTAATATTCTGTTCTCCTACTATACATACGAGGAGGTCATTTTAACACCAGTAATCAGTACGACACAAAGATGACAGAAGCCAAGCCCAGCTATGTGATCAGGGGAGGGTTTTGCCCTGACGGGTATCTATCCTTCTTATTGAAGATAATATACCTCCTCAGCTGCCTTTTCTGTTTTTTACATCACACACAAAATACTTCTGTTTCCAAATAAGTGAACGAATTATCTATTGTCCAAAAAAAAGACCAAACTCTTGTGTTTCACAGCCATTTACCTTGTTATAGTCACTCTATAACACAAAGGCTTTAAGACATGAAATAAACTGTGACAGTAACCATTACGTTTACCAGTATTATGTACAAATAGATTTAGTGTAAGTTAAAATTAAACTTATATTTGTTTATTCTTCACATTGTCTACAGAGACACAAACTCCCTGAGGATGTTTTTGAGTTATTTTAACTAGAACGATCTGAAGGCAAAAATGAGCACGGACACCTTAAAATCTAAACAGAGAATACAAAGTGGAAGACCTTGACTAACAGCTTCTTCCCCTTCCCAAACACAAACCTGAACTCCAAAAAGAGGTTTTGTAATTTGCAGGAACATTACTGCTTTTACTTTTTTTTTTTTTTACTTTTTTTTTTGTAAGAATCCTCTAAGGTCTAGCAGATCAAACCATACACAAGAACACACACTGCCACATTTTAACATGTTTCCATAGTGCCAGTCAGAACCTGTTACATCAATCTACTTTGTTCCTCTGAAGAATTATGCCAGAATTTTAAAATATGCCTTCTCTTCTGTAGTATGGAGAAGAGAGAACGTGGTACTGTATCACCACATACACAAAGTCTTAGTTTAGCAATAAAACAGACTGGAATGATTAGACTATGCAGATTAGATATGATAAGGCTGTAAATTGGGTAACTTATATAAAAACTTTTAGTGGATCCTTAGAACATTATGAACTCAAAGACACAGCCACACAGACAAAATATATTCCAGGAGAAATTAATTCACCAGTGGCTAAAACAAGAGGCTGTTTCAGCACCAGGAAGCGAGTCCTGAAGTCCTCAAGACACCCTTTGAGGCCGCTGCAAAAGGAAAGCAGGGCCAGAACGTAGCAGGGCACCCGTATTACTTCCTACGGGCACGCTGCACCCCCAGACTCACAGCCAAATAGTCCTCTCAGCAGCCACTGCAGTCCAAGGGCTGAAACAATTTCCAAAGTTATGACACACCTTTAAACCCACCCACAGGCCTGCCATAGATGACACATCCCACCAGAGTAGTTTACTACAAAAAAAAGTTTATTTACTGAATAAGGGCTTGAGTACACATTATCTTACACCATTAGCACCATGAGTGAGCAAACCTGATTTGATTAACCCTTGGCACAATATTTCAAGGAAATCAGGAAAAACAGGAATAACTTTATGGGATTATATTAATATTATATTAATATATTAATATATTAAATAAAATGCAACCTTAATTCAATACACTTATATAAGTCACATAGCATAAAGTAAAAGTGATGGTTCCCTCAGAGAGAGGAATGGAACACTGGATCATAATGCTGATATTAGGTAAAAGCACTTCAAAAGCACTTGCTACTTAATGTCATTTTAATTTTTCCATAAAAATGTAAAGCTATGGCAAACTAAAATGAGATGATTAACACTTACAGCACCATAAAACTGCATTGCACAAACCCAAGTCTTGAGAAGGTCTTTGTTTTAAGGAGTTGCATAAAGCAAGAGCACAACTAGCAGGTGACAGAGCAATAGATTTTGACTTTTGGTTGAATATAAGGTAAGGAGAAGGAGAGGAGAAGCAAGATAGGTCAAACACAATACTGAACTGACATGAGGGCCCAAGTGGTGGCCAGAGTAGCCTAGGGTCAGAATCAAATCAGTGCAAGCCAATGACTTTCCACTTCCATCGACTGACTCTTGGATCTGAATCACTTCTGGACTGATGCCAGGACAAAATGATCACCAAGATGTTCCTACATTTTCCTTGCTCAATGCCCAAGGCCTATCATCCACCTCATCCTTGCTGTGTCCGCAGACTTTATCATTTCGGTTTACTGCCGGTTCAGCAACTTGCTCCCAAATCTGGCTTTTGCACAACTACTCTCTCAGATTTCTCCATCATTTTCTACAAGCTCTATCCAGGTACATCCTTCAGCCTTTCCTCTTCCACCTTCTCTACAAGTGCCCAGACAGACTTTCTCTCACACTTACCTCTTGACCTGACTGGCACTGTTGACGGACTAGCCATTCTTTTCCCTACACATTTCTACCAGTATTTCTACAACTTTCACATCTACATTAAGCAGTCAAACAAAACTGGCAACGTGCTTAGTCGGTCATGTGAAAAAATATTCCTCGTTCCTTCCAAAACAGCTCTGCTAACAGTAAAAATGTTAATTTAGCAACCCTGGGCTGCACCATCACCCTTTTTCCTATCGCTTTATTCTCTCTTACCTCACCCACCCTGCTGTATTCATTGGTCCTCCTTTTCCTTCTCCTGTTGGGAGGCATCTAACTATTCCAACACTGGGATGGGAAGAGCTACAAGGCCTAAGCTACAGTTTGTAGTTTATATGGTCTGCCAGTGACAGAGGGACATCACCTGCTCTTCAGCCACCCCAGGGGCTCGGAGCAGAGCACTTTCTCCCCAGGGCTGTAACAACTAGGAGAGATTAACTCCCTGGCTCAGTCACCCAGTAACTCAGTCGCCCAGCTCTGCGCCTGGGGACAGGGTGCACACGAGCTCAGCCCTTCGGACACCCCACTGCAATCCCTGGAATTTGGCTGTCGGGCACAGGAAGGACACCTGATCTCTCCCCGTCATGGCAGGATCCCTGAAGTTCCCTGCAGATTGTGCTGGGAGTGCAGCTTGCGTCTCACATACCCACTGGAATTTCTAACGATCTGAATCAGCACAAAAGGCCCCACATGCAATGTGCATCATCCCGAATTTATCCACCGCCTCAGCATTAACATGGCCACAGCACTTCTTCTTAAGCTCTCTCCTCCTTGATTCAGTCCTACTGCTGGTGCCGCCTCTATGCTCTTGCTTCCTTCTGAAACCTTGAGGTCATTTCTCAAACTCCCTCAAGCTCCAGATTGTCATGGTATCTTGAGGCAGCTCACAGAAAATTCAATTCTTCTTGTCCCTCCCATCAACAAAGATCTGTTTCTTTCTCACCACTTCACCTTATAGAGTCTCCAGTACATCTCCTCAAATACAAAACAAAATTGTCAGGCTTCTGCAACAGACTGTGTAAATACTTCCTAGACGAGCTGCACTTCTGAATTTTTCTTGCTTCACCAAACAACTAAAAAGCATGAAATTAATCTCATGGACAGAACAGCTAAGAACAGTCAAGAGAAGACTCACGAGACCTACAAGCAAGAGCCTCTGAAGAAATGCTGGAGATGTAAGTAGTGATATTAGAAGGGAATTCCACAGAATCACAAAGCAATTACAGTATAAGGAAAAAGCATCTTAAGAGAAAATTAAAGTTGTGTCCAACTGTAGAGCCTTTATAAAAAAAGTCTGAAATAGCAAACTTTATTTTATTCCGTGTACTCAAACACAGTTCTGGAGGCTTGAAATACAGAGTAATCTATTGGATTGGAACAGATCCAGCTGTTAGGTAAACTCAGTCAACATTTACCCCTTGATAGTATCATCCATTAGTTTAAAGTATTTATCAGAACATGACAGTGTTAATATATTTAAGTATTATATATTATTCAAGTATTGTGTATTTTCTTATTCATCTACCATTAATGGACTGGGCACCTGTAACACCGATACAGACACATGAACAAACTGGCCATAAATATGACTAAACACAGGACAAACATGTACTACACGATACAAAACAAGACAGCCAAGACATCACAACATCAGCCTGAACTCTCAGAGTTAATTGCTGTACAAGTAGAACAAGATTTTACTCAGTTCAATATTTCACTGGACCTTAAGTGGTATTTATCAGAGGCTAGACAAGAATGTTGAAATTTTTTCAGGGAACATAATACAGTAAACAGGAATGAGCACCTTTGCCTTTTAATCCTCCTTAAGTCACTTCAGTGACCCCTCAATACTTTTTGTATTTTAAAACTCATGTTGTATTTAAAGGAAAAGTAAAAGCTCATTGATTTAAGTTAATGCACCGACTTAAGAGACGCTCCTAAACTAACGAGTTATATGAACACATTACAGCAGTCCTCAGTGTATGTCTAATGCCAAAGCAGACCCACAGGGCCTAGATGTCCCAACAAGTTATAAACATTGGCACACTGTCTAATAGTTCAAGACACCTTATTAAGAGCTATCTTAGTAATGTCCAAGTTTTCTAATTAATGACTTGGCCAGGCAATTCCCAGCTGAAAGAGCTGATGCTATGCATGTACAAACACTCTCACCAAACACCAGCGATTCTGATTCTACTTCTGCCAACAGATAAGCAACGTACTGCATTGCTCAAGTCCACTGAGGCATGCCAAACACTTGAATTGAGGGGTGGTGAGTTATTTATATTCTGGCATTTGTCTTCTTCCTCCAAGCTCCCAAGGTGGGTTTCTCTTTCTACATTTGTTGTTGTTGTTTAGTTGTTACTGTAGGTACAATTCAATGAAGATTTTGGTAGATAAAAATTTGGCATCTTTCTGTGGCTGGTAATTCCATCTTCTCATCCTCTGTGCTTCTGTGTGGCTTCTTTTACTCAACCTAAAATTGTAACTGTACTTCCACATTGAAAGTGGGATATTTTGCTGTATATCTGGAGTTGGAGTATCTTGACACAGAAGGTTTCAGTTGGTTATTAAGTCTTTGGTGGGGAAATCTCTTCTTTATTCCCCGTTTGTGCAATACAAAGTACCTTCTGTATTTGGGACATCGTTTGCTCATTAGCACTTCGTCCTTTTACGCAAGTATCTTCCACAACAGAACACGACACAGCTTCTCCCTGGTGTTTGGTCACCATTTATTATCCAACGAATCTGAGACTAAAGCTGGAGAACAGCTCATGGGCCATGACCTAGAGACAGTTCAATTCAGTAGTTAGGGGAATTTCATGTGAAATCCGAGTTCTGTAGATAATTTCTTGGCACGGAATCAAATATCCTTTTCTCTTCTCAGTCCCCTTCAGAACAGCACCCATATCTGCATCAACCCAATCACCGTGTTTACAAAATGTAAACGCTCATTTCCTTCCCTCTCCTGCTTCTCATCAATGAAACAATATTACATATAAAATAAGCTAATTGTGC
The DNA here is from genome assembly GCA_013400135.1 of Rhinoptilus africanus. Lineage (NCBI taxonomy): Eukaryota > Metazoa > Chordata > Aves > Charadriiformes > Glareolidae > Rhinoptilus > Rhinoptilus africanus. Next base: position 769,567 of record VXBO01000009.1, on the reverse strand, counting down.
CATGAAACTGCAATCCATTTCAATGTCAATTGCACAACTCTCAAAACTAAAGCTCTCTTAAATCTCTCCAGGTTTGAAATGGAGATAAAGCCAGGAAATACTTTTGTTATTGATTTAAAATCGATGTTTAGTATTTAATTTGAAGACTTTTGGCTTTATATTACACTAAACTCTCTCCTGTCTCCTACACTGGCACAGGCAGGATAAACTCATTGACCACATCGAATAGATAACTTAAAAGACAAGCTTTCACCCCTCTCACAGAACAGCAGCAATTTCAGCACTGAAACAACGTGGTAGCAGCTTCCCGTGCCCTCCCATAGCCCCTCTGTGCCTGCACCTGCCCGCCCAATTCCCTCTGCACTGGAAACTCCGTCATGGAACGCCTTGAGGTTTGCATGCTTCTGCCCTTAAAGCTGTGAGTCTCCCTGCAAATTCTTCCTCTGATCAAACTGGCTCTTTCCTGGATTGTCTTTGGAAGTTTTTCTTTGACCAGCCACACTTCAAGATGGCTACAAAGGCAAGTGCTTAAAAAAAAAAAAAAAAAGCTAATCGAGTCTACCATTATTAATGTTCACCGATTTCACCACTGAGCTCTGTGTGACCCACTCCAGCCACCTGCCTCTTCTCACTCTTTTTTTGAAAGCCTGCTATATACAAATAGTATGAGAAAAGGGCTGGGTTTCTACACCCCTGCCCGATGCAGGCCCTGCACTTCCAACTGCCAGCACTTCGTGTAAGATGTACTGCACTAAGCTGGGAACAACTAGATTTATTTAACAAACAAGTTCAACACGGGTAAATCTGTCAACCTTAAATCATCTGCAGTCTCTCTCTAATGAGGGCATGAAGCTTTACGACTGTGCAGGGAAACTTTCTGCTCAGCTGGTGCTCTAATGGGCTGTGATCTCGGCTCTCACAGCAGAGAATCCTTACGAGGCTGAAAAATGGGTGTGCGTGGGATCTAACACACAGAGATGTTGAAGGTCACCAACTCCAGCAAACTGCCATTTTCTTTCTTTCATTTATTTTCTTCTGAAAGTTATTTTCCATGCTCCCATTTAATTTACGACTGTTCTGAATAGGTCAAGTTAAAAAACGTTCTATTAATGCCTGAGATGGAAGGATTTATTTTCAGAGAAAAAAGTGAGAAGCAAATGATTTCTTCGCTAACGAGTATAAGCACACTGAACTGTGATTGTCCTTCTCTGCCTGGGCTCAGTTCCACAGGTCACACATCTACTGCACTCAGTACCAGCAAGATGGGTCCTGTGAAGAGGAAGGCTTTAATGCTCTTTTCTTCCATGGCCTCCTACGTGTGGTGCTTCTCTGCCAGCATACCCTTCCATGTGTGCCTAGATTAGGACTGACCACAGCCTTGTAACACATTTTTAAATGCCATCAAGACAGCACTGGATGCCTACAGCATCACAAAGCTCCACTATAAAACTTCTCTCTCCCTCCATCCTGACTGCTTGCTGTTCTTTTACGGAATGCCCTGCATCTGTCACTTGCAAGTGATCCATTGTCTTTCCCTAAAAGGCCTGAAGAGCAATCTATTTTGTGATTTTTCAACCAGCAGATTCATCTCAGTACTTGTTCCATTTTGACAGTTCTCCATATAAGTTTGAAGCAGCACAGCTTGTTTGATCAGCATCTCTTTGAAATGGTGTTTACTTCTGTAGCTGCACTTTGTCTAAATCGGAGATAACAGGATAAACCCATTGTGTTTTACACTGAAAGAATAAACCCCTCATTTATACTTCCAATTTGTGTCCGAGTATACCAAGATTAATACTAAATAAAGCTCATCCTGTAGTCAAGCAAGCATAGGCTCAACCATCCTTCTCACACAGTTCATGCAGTACCTTTGTTTCAGCTTCTAACAAAAGCACTGCTGATAATTTTGACTATTCACTGTTTTTTCCACCTCTCTCCTGGGTTTCACAGGTTAGCCTGCTCTCAGTCTGTTCTCATGCAACAGAGAAGGGACATGTTTCAGAAAGCAGGCTTTCTAGCTGCTTTGATCATTCTTTCTTTCTCAATTATATTATTTAAATGTGAGTTATTGATCATTATAATACCCTCATAAACCCTAAGATGGAATGTTATTTTACAGAAACCAGCCAGGAGAAGATTGCAACAACAGGTAACGTATCAGGTTTTCATGACATTTTTCTAGATATTCCTAGCCATTACATCCTGCATTTAGTTAAATTTAACGTAAAGAGGATGTGTCTTCAAATATACCCTGATGAACACATTTTGTGGGACTTAAATAGTAGCGCAATTAGAAAGTCTTCCCTATTTACTCTAGAGAGTACGTTTAGTGATGCTGCTCACTCTAGTTTTTAAATTCACTCCAGAACAGGCTCTTGAGGTAGTATTCCTTTTCAACAGCCTGCTTTTGAATAAGTATTTTTGTTGCCGATTTCTCAGGTTCTATGGCGTAGTTAGTAAGCGTTACTTAAAGTGAGCCTAAAAATATTTTTCTAATATTTACGTAGAGAAGAGCACAAAATCATGAAAAATACCACGTGTGGATAGCTCAGGGCATGCACATCTGCAAGGCTTTTTATATTCCCCCATGGTGGATAGCCACTCTTCTCTGTACTATTAAAGCTGCTATTTTTAGGCCTTTAATTAAGAGTCCAGTTTACAATAGTACATGGCATCCATCCCGTAGGTATTTCCTCAAACACAGAACAAACACAAATCACTGATAGCACAAAACTAAAAATCCAACAACATTAAGTGCCTAATGTATTTGATACCATCTGACCTCATCAAACCTCTGTTACAGGAGACTTTAGTTAGGTCACTAGTGAAAATACAGATGTAGCTACAGGTGTTCACGCAGTTTTCAAACTAACACACACAACAACTAAGGGAGAGAGCAAAAATATATTTCCTATGGCTACACGGCAGTCAAAGATTTGCAGAGATCTAATTGATTTTGAAAAGCAGATAGTCAGACATCAATTAAAAGCAGTCGTATTTGACAGCTAGGTAGCAGGTTGGTCACCTAACATTCTACTTGCAAAATAGGATAGTCAAAAGATCTGGAAGGGCTTTCTGTGTACATGAAGGCACCAGCAGAGATACATTGTAAGGAATCAGCAAGCTAAGCTCACCCATTAAACCTAATACTTATGAAATAATAACCATTTACCCAAGCTTTACATATATTTTTTTGCCAAAACACCCTGTGGAACTGAAAGTATTTGTTATACCAATGCAGCCCACTAGAGGTCAAGTTACATCCAATTGTTGTTTAGTAATAAAGGGCAAAGTTTAGGCCACCATCCTCTGACATATTACTAGAATCATCTGGGTTGCCACACGTATCACAAAGTGACAAGTCCTTTAGAACTTTTGATTGGAAGAAGAAAAGCTCATAACATGATGGTTGGCTTACAGAGATACAAAACAGATGAAATAATTGTTCCCATAATCCATTAATTAGATGGCTTGGATTATTAGGTTTGAGTAGTTTTCCCCAGTAGAATACCATGGTATGAAGTTTGTTAGCTCAATTTTAGACCACCTCCTATAGTGCTTGAAAACAGTGAAAATGGCAAACTGAACTGGAAACAAAACCTCAAGACTTTGTAACAGTCTTCTATACTGACGATGCAACAGAAGAACTTTAATGCAAAGAGACAGGTACTTTTGCACCCCTTTGCATAAGAGACACTTAGTATCACACATTCGATCATACAGCAGGACTACATCAGAATCTTATAAACCAAAACAGACATAGTTGTGTATATATATATAAATAGGGGTGGGGTTTATATATATATATATATATTTAAAAAAAATACCACCTTAATAAAAATGGAAAAACTCCACATGTAATCAGAAAACTTGTAAGAGCACATTGTGAAAGCAGAAAAGATGCCTTAGATTAGAATGGTTTCCAAACATTTGATTTTGTGAATGGGTGATGTCCAAATACAAATAAAAGGTATTTCATGAATGCCTATCCTCTGTACAATAGCAAGGCTCAGTGTAATAGTGCTCTCAGTCTGCTTTGTAAAGCTCCAATTTAAACTTAATTTACCTATTTCCCACATCATTCTTTCATCCAGTTGGAGAAACAGAAATGTTTGCAATCACAGCCTTCTGACTGCTAAACAGTTTCTTGGCACATAGGTACCCTGTAACTTAAAGCAGCTTCCCAGCAGAAAGCCCCTTAAAATTTTACAGGAAATTATATCAGCTAAAATGATGTCCCCAGTGCCAGGGCTAAAAAAAAAAAGCTGACTGGGGAAAAACTGTGTTTGCTCACCTATTTCTATGAGGACCCACATTTAAAAAGTGCCTTCCACTTCTGTACAGGAAGGAGACCTTTAATGACTAGTCTGCATTGTTTCTGCAGTTACCCGCTGAATGCTTCAAATTAAGTTGTATGTTGTATTTCCAGGACTACCATGAAGAGTCACAGAATTAGTGTCAGCCTAAACATCCCAGTATATAACCCCCAGCCACTGGATTAAACTGCTTTTACCTAGTCTTTCTGCTTCACTGGCTCCACATGCTTAACTTATCTTCCATTGGGTCTTTGGATTACGTACTAAAAGAATCAGTGTTCCCAAAAGACTCAGAATGGTTTTACTCGATCTCACCTCCTCAACCATGTGCTTGACTTTCTTCTGTTGGCAGTGGACCATATCATCCAGATGTTTGATGCGCTCTCTTAGGCTAGCTGCTACCTCCTCCAAGTGCTGTGACCTAGCAAAACAGGGAAGAATTAAACATGTAAGTGGGGAGCTATGCAGTATAAGCAAATCAAGAACAACCCCCATAGTCCCACCACAAATCAGGCTAGGTTAAGAGGCATGCAAGTCAAGTTCTACTGACAGATGTCAATTTGTCCAAAGTACATTTTAATGGTAGTCTTCCAGTCAAAGTGGCTGTCTCCACCCAAATTAACTCACCTTTGTCTCGCATGCTGGCATGCTTACTCAGAGCCTGAAGTGCTGACAATTAAACAATGTGACAAAGCTCATCTCCTTAAGATGTCTGTTTTTCCTTGAAGGGAAAGGCATTTAGACACCTAGATCTTTATCCTCAGAAAGACACATTTACCCTGACTTATTAGCACTTGTGAACTTTTGGGAAATACATACCAAATAAAAGCCAGGAAGCACATCTGCTGGCGTCCTTTTAAAAGCTCTCCCAGGACAGGGAAGCCTTGAGTCAAGGATTTGGCATAGTTGCCAGCAGTAGCAGAATGCTAACTGGAGTAGTATTAACTCATCAACAGTCAGCAGGAATTGTTGTGGATGTTTTAAGTTTGCACATATGACTCTTTAGACAGATTCTGCGTTTCTTCAAATCTGTATAACTCAGAAACTGAACACCCACAAAACTCCTGCCACAAGCTGGTCTGACAGCTTGACAGAAAGGTAGTTTTAGAATATGCACAGAAACAGGAGGGAAGTTTTTAATAAGTTTTTGGCACACTGGCCATGGAAGCCTCCATTTTCACCTGGATGTACAAGTCTGAAATTCTTCAAAGAAAGCAACTGCTTGCCTACAAAATAAACTTCTGTACTCCTAGGTCCAGGACTGGACAGAATTTGAGAAGCAGAGGAGGAGAATCAAAAAAAAAGGCTTTTTTCATCTTGGTCTGTGCACAGCAGAAGAAACTGTTGAAGCTGCAAATAGAACAACCATTCTAAGGCAAAGCAGCAGATGGCAAACTGTGTGACATGATTCCAATGAATGACTGAATTGTACGCTGTTTCCCCCCAGGAAGAGTCCCTGTTAACAGTGAAGTACTCTACAGAGAGAACTGTAACTGCAGCACTTTGACAAGGACTCACAAAATCAAGACGCTGATGCAAGTTTTTCAAGGCTGCATTATAAAGACCTCACATAACCACAATTTACATTTTGATTGCAATTGTAACACTTATTTGGTCTCTCACAGAAAGATTCGGAATTTTAAACACTGATAGCAACAGAGCAGTGGAACAGAGTTCTTTCCTCAGGTGAAGCTCAAGAGTCTGGTAGGGTACAGACAGGTAAAGAGAACTTAAGAACAGAGTTCAGCATCTGAACACAGATTCACTGCTTGCACTGCATAGATTGGAGCTGTGTGCTTGCTCGCATTGCACAGATTCCTGTCTGAACATTGCCCTTACCCTGTTCACTGCAGCATAACTTTTCATGCCGAGTGGTCAGGGCAGGGTTCACTGAAGGAAGGAGAGTATTTGTTATTCAGAGTTAAACAAAGAAACCAATTATCTTTCATCTCCATATTCTATGTTGTATGTGACATCTGTTCACTTAAAGTTACTATTTTAACAGGCTGCTGTGAAATGCCGTTATTACCCAGAAACCGGATAAGCTGGTCACAGATCAATACAACTAGGCAGTGAGATGTTCTCAGCAGGGACTTTTCTGTTTATGTTTCCTACAGAACAGCAGGATGCCAAAACCTTAACACCGAATTTCTGGGTGCCACAGAAATACAAGTAGTAATCAAGTGCAATTATTCGGTCTCTGCTTGTAATTCATCTTTACCCACTCAAGTAGTGTCATATAAACCTTTGAGTGGCGGATGCAATTTTCAGTTATGCTATTTCAGTGCTGGATAGATTTCTCTTGAAACTTTGCCTCTGCCTTTGCTTGAGGCTTTCTTTTGCCTGGTCATGGTGCTTTGTCATTCTCAAAGTAGTAGAAATGGATGCAGATGCCACCTGTGGGCAGAAACAGCACATCCAGGTGCCACCACACCACTAGATCTACCTTCTAAGCCTCATGCTTTAGAGAGCAAACCATTCACAGAGGTCTCACTGCCAATTACATCACCCTCACTTTCCCCAAATAAATTCATAGCTTATTTCTGCACTATAATGCTATGTGACAGATGTCTTCCACACCTTCATTTTGTTCACATGCATATGGTAATGTGTAGACCTGCCCCTCCAAGCCTCACATTTATTCAAGGCCAAGCTGGATGAGGCTTTGAGCAGCCTGGTCTAGTGGAGGTGTCCCTGCCCAGGGCAGGGGGGTTGGAACCACATGATCTTTAAGGTCCCTTCCAACCCGAACCATTCTGTGATATATTCCCTGCTTTCCCTCTTTTATACAAAAAAGACACCTCTGGCAGTTATATGCAAAACTCCTGCTCTCTTCAAGAGTTTATCTTTTCACAGAGGATGTCCTACAGCTTAATACAGGATACAGAATGTCTTTTCTTTTAAAACTGTGTTAAGCAGTCAAGAAGGAGGTAATGAAAGTATTCATAGTTAGGATCATACTGTGCTGAATTTGGGAATGCAGATTTAAGAAAAATGCAATCCACAAATATGTCGCAATTTGTTCCATCTAAAATGTACTCTGCGTGATTGCAAACAGTTTTTCAAGAAAGATTCATAAGTGTGTTTTGCTGCAAAAATTAATCCTCTTGATACTTTGTATGTAAATAAACTTACATTCAGACGGTCAATCCCTTCCACACTGCTGTTTTAAAGTTAGAAAAAGTAAAACTCAGGTGTCTTCAAAAACAAACTCACCCCTCAAGTTTCCTAGCAATACTACAAGTTCCACAAACAAGATGTATCTCACCTTTCACTGTCAGAGTTGTTTTCACATTTGGCTCCAGATATTTGTATTTCATTTAGTTCAAGTTGTTTTTGCAGCTGGTGACGCTCCTAAACAAGAAATATTATCTTTCAGTTCTCCATTTCTCAAAATGTAAAGGCTTCACAAAGCATATTTCATTGCAATTCAAAAGACCATTTGTGAAATTAAAATAGAAATTGATTAAACAAAATTCATACATTTCCTATAACTGAGGGGCACAGAATGCGTAATAATCAAATTTCCAGCTCTCCATGGAAGTGAGATCAGAGTTTTCACTTTCTGTTGCAAGGACAATCTTACTTCTTCGAATAGGACTTTTTTTTAGTAAAAAGATGAGTCATCACAATCTTTACCTATATAAATGTCAAATTTTCCATGTTATGCCTCAAAAAAAAGAAAAAATTTCTTGATCCAAAGCTGAGACAAAAGATATTGCTCTATTTTCTTTCCCAAAACATTCCTGTGTATTTTCAGGTGTCCATCAGCACAGTGCTCATGAAGATCTAAGAGGACTTTTTTTACAGTAGTTCTGCCAGTGTTATAAGAGGTAAACATCTCAAAACTTTTCTGCTTTCAGAGCTTTAAAAGTAAATTGTTAAAAACTTGTTCACAATTACAGTTTGGTAGGGAATATTTAACCAGGAAGAAGAATAATGCTATTAATGCTATCAGGAAAGGAAGAACCTAAGTTTTGGATTAAAAGGCAGTAAAACTTGATTTTTTTTCTTCTCTCCTCAAAATATTCCGAGTAATAATTTAAATGAGATATATATCTGCATGGAAGATAAGTGGTTGCTACATAGCCACAAAAAACGCTCAAAACATTTTAGTCTGAAGCTTTCAGTTTAGCATTTCATCCACATGTGGAGAAATACAGAGATATAATTCCAACCAGGACTATAAATAGCTAAATAGAAAGGTCTATTCCAAACTAAATCACATTTTAATGGACCTAACAACAGCATTTCTAAGAGACTTCGTATCATTTATGATTGCTACTTCATTTGGCTTAGAAGACCTTGCACACTGAAGGAAGACTGAAAGGTCTTTTTAAAATCTTTACTTAAAATAATGGTTAATTTACTAAATAAATTTTGACACCTTAGGCAGCTCTGACTGTAAAGACCCTAGAAAGACAGAAGCACCACTTAATCACAGTGTTTCTACCACAGTCCAGGTCCATTTGCTTAAATGGATCCAATAACTAACTAAGATGGAACAGCAATGGTATGTTCCTGAGCAGGGGACTGAGCAGCAGAAAAAAAAAGAAGATCCCTCCACGCACTTCTGCATTTCCTTTAAAAGCGGCAATCAACTAACTCTCATACCTCTTCCATGCGTTCAATCAGCCGGTCCAGTTCACCAATTCTCTGGTCTTTTTCCTGTATGCTTGTTTCTGTAATCTGCATTTTCTTATTTGCCTCTTCAATAGCCTTCAGAAGCCGATTTGTTTCCTCCTTCAAATAAGAGGATTTACAGTCACATTAAGATCCAATTTATTAACGAGGAATTATTTTTTTTAGGCCATAGAGCCATGCTAATAGCTTTTAAGCCGAGCTCGAAGCTTTTCTCTACACCTGCCCAGAAGTGTGGAAGAGCTGTGACCCTAAATGTGAATTGTAGAGAACAAAAGAATTGGGACACTTTGAAGTGCACAGGTATTTGTAAAGCATCATTATGAAAAATCTGAGATCAGCTTTTACCTGTTTCTTAGGTATCTGTTTTCCCTCCTGGGGATGCTGTAAACAGCATGTAACAGTATAAAAAAAATGTGCTGTTGTAGAATATAGCATTTTGAACACCAAAGTCTGCCTCGTGCAGCTTTGTACTTTTCTCACATATAAAACAGTATGAATGGAGAGACTGGGGAATCTACCTTCAATCTCAGTTATTATCTATCTTTACCAGATAGTAAAGTGCAACAACTAACTGCTCACAGCAAGGTTCTACCTCAGAGTGGAGGGAAACCAGGGGACTGGCAGAGTTCTTGCTCTAGTAGCATCCAGTGAAGTTGCTCCCTCTCCCCTTCTTAAGCTATCACTAAAACTGGACATTGTCTTTTCCTTTTTTTAAAAAAAATCAGAAGTTAAAAAACCCAATTTACACCATGATCTTAAAGGTCTTTTCCAACCTAGATGATTTTGTGATTTCAAATTTTGAACTCTACATTATCATTACTGTTACCGTGTTTGAATACATTCTTTTCTCAGCCCTACAACCCCAAAAGCTTGGAAAGCTTAGTATCTGTGGTGTGACTAGTCACAGAGGTAGGAGCAAAGGAACATATGTGACCCTGGAGTATTAAGTGACTGAGAAACGACACCCAAGTTAAGCACTGCTCTTACAGACTGGCTATACGTACTAGGAGGATTTCTTTTTCAGCTTTATGTTTTTGTTCCTCTTCTCGCATTTTTTCCTCATACTGACTGTACAGTTTTCTTGTCATCTCTCTCATCACTTCAGCATTGGCTTCCTGCGATGATTCCACCTATGAGAGCGGAAAGTTGACCCATCAGTCAGTACAGCACTGCTGGCAGCAGGAAAAACAGAGCTCACACGATGTGAGAGTAACACTCTGAACTTCAGCTTTACCTTGTTAAGAATTTGACATGGCTGAAGCAGATTTTCATTTGCATCAAGACTATTTACAACATTCTGCCAATATATAAGTAATTTGACTCTGTAGAAGTTACCGTTTCGCCAAGTTTCATGTTGTCTGTATGTAACTAGTGACTGCTTATCCAAGACTAGGCTATGCCTCTTCACTGAGCCCTCCGTAACAGCCTCCAAGACACTTGATTTGCTTCCACACTGAAAAGATATCATCTCCCTCTACTTTACAGAGATGGTCTAGACTCAACTCCTGCTTCTAAATGACCACGAACGCTCAAATCAGTAACTCCTTTAAGATGGACCTAGTATGTGTTGTTAACTAGATGACACAGCTGTACTCTCCCTCCTCTCTCTTGCTTTTTCACATACTGCTCTCTGTGTAGGCACAAGAACCGGGGTGACCTGAAGCAAAGCAGATCAGGGAAAATCAGACCTAAAATCAATATATTCAGGGGTGTGTAAGGGTTAATTTTTAACCTCACGACCAGAAATTTTACTACCGCTACAGGGAAGAGGGCAGGAATGGCAATTCAGAGACAGGATTTCCCCCTTCTGTTGGCTCAAAACCATGACTGAACCACACCCTCAGGGATTAAACACCCGATGGGACATTGTCACAGCTTCAACCCACCTACTCTGTAAACCACAATAAAAGCGAAGTAAAATAGCTACTCCAGGACTTAATTCTCTTACTGGTGTTGCTGTAAATCAGGCAAGGTTATAGTGAAATGCTGCGGTGCTACAAAAACGTCAGGAAGAGGAGGAATATACTGTCACATCTGGTAGAAGAATAAAGTGCTCCTTGCTGACCACTACAGTATACACAGCTACAAAGTACCTGGTTCTGATAATTAACATTTTGGGGTTTGGGTTTTGTTTTTACTTCAAGGTCTGAAAGATTTATTCTACCCTTGTGTTTATCTTGCATGGTGAGAACAAGCTGTTTTACTACCCTGCAGGAGAAAAAAACCATACATTTCATCGTTTGTAAAGGGACTGAGCTCTGAAGGACTCTGCTTGTACTGCAGTTGCCCCCTTTGGCATCTCACCTAGGCCAACACTGGGGCAGAGGCAGGAACCTGCACTTTGTGAGAGGGAGCGGAGTTAAATTAAGTTTCAGTACAACACAAAACCTTCCACGTTTCAGGAGGCCTGAAAGAATCATATCATTCAGAAAAAGCCAACAACCAAATGCCAGAGTCCTTAAGACAAGCCGAACTGGAATATTATCTCTGGCACTGTCTCTCTATCATTCCTTTGCCTATAGCTTGAGCAATGAGGAGAGTAAAAACACGCAAAAGAAGGTAGACGCATCAGGGCATCTGTTCTAGTTCTCTTAAGCAACATCTCCATCCTCAGTTATTTTTATGATTGTATGAATAAACCAAACATACTTAATAAACTACATGGGCGTGCTCTCCTACCCAGAAGATAATCACGGTATATGGTAGTTACTGATTTTAAACAGCTAACCTCCCAGATTCCACACCGTCCTCTTACATTCACCCCTGGAATTAAATTCCAGATGTCTTGGCATCTTTGATACACCATTTTATGCTTAACTTTCACAGACAGCAATGAGGTATTTTATCCACTAACTTTGTAATAAAACTACAACTTTTTACTCATTAAGGCAGGGCATGTATTGTGCAGACCTTGACATGCTTGAAGATAAACAAATCCTGAAGCATTCAGTTGAACAGGGACTTAACCTGTGGTGTTTTTCCCTTAGCAGCAGACATACCTTTCCCTGACTTGTTGGTGCATGTCCTTAAGATTTCAAAACAGAAATTTGGACTTCACTATAATCTTAATTGCATCAGCTTTGCTTTCTTCTTTTAAATGTTTTTTTTTCCTCTTTTTATTTCCTGCTGACAGTAGCAGGTACAAAATACAGTTACTCTTATAGCCTGTAAAGCTTCACTAGGAGAGGAAACTCAAACATAAATTTAAATCAAAATACACTTACATTAATGTTTTCTCTTTTAACCATTCATCATTAAGCATGAATGCAAGTTACTATAGGGCCAAAATGAAAAATCTTCTCTGACAAAATTAAACATGAATAAACAGCAGTCACCTTAATTTCACAGTGACAAAATTCTGATACAGTACCATATCCAAATTAGTCTATTTTGAGCAATTTTAAGAGACACAAAGGTTTCCAGAAGCGGTTTCCTTGGCTGTTTTTTGTTGTTGTTGTTGACTGGTTGGTTGCTTTTTTAAATTAGATTAAAGGAATATATTTGGCAGATGAGGGGAGAAAACAGTCAAGCTTTCTGGCATATAAAACCTCCCAGCTTGCGTTTTGTTCCCTGGCATTTCTTTGAAAGAAATCGCTTAATTCTCTTCCCAAGACACTTGCTGTTACAACACATATCTTCTGACCATATGCTCATAAGATTTAACAGATTACCTATTAAAAATTGTGCAATACCAAATAAACAAATTCAACATGAAGAAATTCCTATAGCACTGTGTAGAGTCATAATATTTCTTTACTGACAGCAATGGACATTAATAACCATTTTATGGTTTGAATTGTTCACCTCCCAACATCCCTGAATGGTAATCCCATGTTACGGAAAGACTGACTGCTGCGAGCTGAGACCCTTTGTTATTAAAACAATATTGATTCACAGGAGTATGTCAGCTCTAGGGAATGATGAAGGCACGAAGAATTAATAACCCTTTACAAATAAGGCCAAGAAATTCATTTGACACACTCCTAATGCCCTTACTGGGCAATAATTTGGGGGGAGTTTATATACCACACCTTTAATTTCAGTAACTGATTTTCAATTTGTGCTGTTTCCAGTTGCTTTTGCTTCTCCCTCAGCTTTTCCATAGATTGCTCATGTGTATGTTTTAAATTCCTTATTTGTTCCCTTATATCGGTGTTCTCCAATGTAACATCCACTAGAGTTTTCTAGAAGAAAGAGGCAAACCACATATTAAAAATCACAAATGATTTGGTGAACTAATATATTCAAAAAATTATGGAACACACAGAACACTTAAGAGTTTCTGGATATATCAATGCAGTGTGAACAGTTTTGGAAGTTTTAACATTTAAAATTATGGACTTTGTTGTATTTAGTTTGCTAGAAAGTATTTCCATGAGGAACACAGTGAAATCAAGTCTTGGACTATTATATTAAAAAAATTAAAAAAAAAAAAAAGAACATGGATACATTTCAGCGTGAACACTACTCCCAACAATCTTCCTTTCTTCTCCCCAAGGGCCATGCTGTACACATTAAATGCACTAGACTGAGAAAAATTGAGACACACAAGAAAGCAGGAATATGAAGTTGTTCAGTTCAGATATGTGAGAATTTGGAAGTCTTTAAAACAGAAAATTCATTCCCACCTTCACCCTCCCCCTACATTTCACAGGTATGTAAAGTCTCACAAGTGTTTAGCATTCAAACATGCTACTTCCATTTCTGTTAACCAGTGAAGGTAGAAACAAGTCAGGAGATGTACCGGTTTGCACAATACAGGACAAAATCACATTTTCACCTTAGATATTTTGTAGAGATACGGCTAGTGGCATTAGTCTGCTGCTGATCAGTATCTCTTTATTGTATGCTATTTTTAACAGGTTTTTTTAAAAACACAGGTATTGGAATTTATTTTTTTTCCTTAAGTTCCTGAATTAGCTGCCTTAGATAGCCAAGACAGTACTTTATGGGCTTTGTTTAGTGTTAGGATCTTATTTACCATCCATGTTTTATGTATGCTTTTAAATCCGTGTCAGAAAAGGAAGATGTCAGCTGTGAAACAGCTATTAAAATGTACCTGCAAGTCTATTGATGCTGATGTCAAGGAGCTGTTCATTTCACTAAAGCTATCTAAGGCTGCAGCCTGCACTCGCACATGATTCTCTAAGGATTCCTGATGAGCATTTGTCACCTGAGCAGGGAAAAAAAAAAAAAGGTTTTATATAGAATAATGATAAAGTTTACCTATTCTTTTAAAGGGAACTACAGAAGCGAAAGACCCCACGGTTAATTTTCACAGTACTAGGATGCTTACAATATCCAGGCCTCAAACCATCCTCTTGCACCTCAGAAACAAACAAATCTCAGAATCCAAATATGCTAACAGAAATAAGGCACAAGTAGCTATGTTTATTGCTAGTCTGTACTCACTGTAAAAGCCGTTCTTTTAGAAGGGACAAGAGGACACTTGGTAGATGTCTACTCAGAAAGTTTGTATACAGAGTGGGCAGATAGTAAAAAGTCACAGAGTGAGAAGCAGAAGAACGCAAGAAATGAAGAAATCTAGAAAGGTTTGGGTGAAGTGTAGAATAGCCTTAATTAAGAAGGAACTGACTAATAAGGTACATAAAGAAGCAGCATCAAGAAGACTTAAGGATGAAACAATACAAAGCAGGTAGGAGAAGTCAGCAGAGAGCTTTGTTGTGCGAAAGTTTGTCATCTTCTATTATGTACAGACACGCACTCAAGAACTGGAGGGGAAAGAAAAAGGCACAAAATTACATCAGTTAGGAAGAGACCAAAATCCAAACATTGTAAATAATTATGTACTATCCAATAATAAAGAGAAAAAAATGTTAATAATGGAGGCCAGCCCAACTCATATTCTTAGATGGACCAGATTTGTTTCTTGATAAAAAGTGAAGAACACGAGGGACTGATATGGAGAACAATGAGTGTTTAGAAATCAAGCCACACATAGATTAGGTCAGCATAGGGAGCAGAAGCCAAGTAGTTACTGTTAACCCTATATAAAGGTGTGCTCATGTAAAAAAAAACAAAAGCAGAAGCGTTTTGGATAGATTAAGAAATTTACAAGATAAGAACTTGTGTGAAGCATTACTGCCCAGGGCAGGATATTGGAAGTACAAATTTCAAACAAAATTTACAAAGAGAAAGTAGTCCTGGAAGCTGATGGGGAAAAAAAGCATAGTGAGAGATTCAAAGCTGAAGCAAGGGGTATATAAAGGATTTTAAACAAGATCCACAAATAGCATGAAAGATGGCAGTCATGTACAACCAAAATCCAAACAAACAGACAAAGAAAGCATGTATTAGAGGTATAACAACACTTGTGCTTTCTTTCAGGCACTCTAAAGTATTAAAAAAGGGGGAGGGCATCTCATGATGTGTCATTTTGTCAGAAGGAGTGCTTCATAAACTGATAAGTTTGCAGTAGAACAGAATCACAGAACGGTTCGGGTTGGAAGGGACCTTAAAGATCATCTGTCAGAGCTGGTCAGAAACCCTTAACTGAGAGACATTCAGACTTATGCAGGATTTCTACTGGCCTGACAGAAGATCTGGAAGTGCAGGATATCACCGCTGCTGTTAAGTAAGGCTCAGCAGCACAGAGGACAAAGCGGCATCTGAATCAGGATGTGCCTACGTGCATAGCGGGTGGGAGACTCACCTTGTTGGCATCATTAACACTAACACAGTACAGAAATTCAGTTTTCTCTCCCTCCTCCCCTCAAGTCAAGGTGATTTTTGTTGTTCGGGTTTTTTTGAGACTAGTTGCCACAGAATAAAGGTACCAGTTTAACATCAAGTTCTGATCTTTATACATAATACAGCACGCAGGGAACTGGCAGCCTCCAAATGAGGATGGCAGAAGGGCCCAAGTCAGGGTCCCAGTCCCTTGAAGTCAGAATAAGTTTAATTGCCAAAGTGTCATCTGAACCAGGGCTGTGAAAATCAATGTTGAATACAAAATCCATTGCAAGTTTTCAGGGAGATTTTTTTGGATCAAACAACTCAGCAGTTTAATATGAAGGATAGTCTACAGACTGCAGCAACTTTTATTGCTAAAGCAGCATGTCAGAAGAAGAGGTCATCGAATGACCATCTAAAGGTTCAATTAAGAACCCAAAGGTAAGTAATTTTTCGACAAGTCAAGCACTTTACTACTAAAGCATATTGCTACTTCTTTTACTGTAGTGTTTAAACAATAAAGTCAGTAAAACAGAGCAAACAGAGTAAAACAGTAAATCTATTGAAATGACAGGAATTAGGTTGCACGTTTACTCCTAATTATGTTAGGTTTTTATTCAATCCACCTGGAAGCTTACTAGTACAAACATCTCCAGTAATTACCAATACTCATAGACAATGCTATCAAGATCATTCTTTTATTTCCAAGATGCAGGCAATTAGTGATTCCATAGCAAAAGCATCCCTGTCCTACTTTAACTTCCTGGCAGGAGAAATAAATAAATAAAGAGAAGTATAGATGTCACCTAAAACAATGAACTGGAGTGGTCTGGGAAATTAGTTCTGTTCTGCTGAAGGAAAAAAAAAATGTTTCTAGATAACACTGGGACACTTATTCTCATACGCTTTCCCTAGGAATGAACACATACTTACCTTCAGTTCATTTGTAAGCTGCTGTATTTTTCGTTTCATTTCATCATATTCACCATACATTTTCTTTCTTACTTTTTCCAGAGTTGCTCTCACCTGGTGTCAGAAAAAAATCAAGTGCCTTTATCAAACTTACTGATGATACTAGTTTATAGTTTATACTAGAACATGGTGTTTTTTTTCTATGTCCTTCGTTGTTTCTTTCAGTAATTTCCATTAGTAATCTACCTGTTCATCAACAGAAATTTACTCTTAAGAACAAGACAAAAACTTAAGTCTCAAGATTTGTCTACATAGGGATGATATGATTAAACATCTCTGAATAATTCTGAATGTCTCTGTACACACTTAAACACTTGTAAATTAATAATGAATTTCAATTAAATTATCCGTAACTCATTCTAACCTGATTATTAAACAAATTAAAATTCATTTGAGCATATACTGTTTTCTTTCTGAAAAAACAAACATCCACACATGGATTTAATATACCGTCATACTTTTTAAAGGGGTTAATTAGTTTTCCCTGAGTATCCTTTGAAGCTAAATTCTTTAATTTCAGACTTTTAGGTTCATATCTAGCTAAAAAATATATTAGCATAAATTTACCAATGCAATTTAAAATCTGAAGAACAGAGAGCTCAATTTGATTTTATTCAAGAACTATGGATGTAAATTATACCTCGCCTTTTGAAAAAAAAAAGAAAATAAAAGAAAAACGAGCACGCTGGAAGCCAGCTTGGGTTTATATGCCATTGCAATCATGCATAGAACCCATCTTCTCAAGAGCACGCATTGTAAACACGAGTTAAATGTTTGCCTACAGTCTACATTCCAGCCATGTAATTCAAACTCCTCCCCCCCTTCCCCTCTATCAACCACAGCCTGATTGCAGATATCTAGGGCAGCGAGTTTGCCTCGTCTCTGCACGGGCTTGGGGAAGGAGCGAGGAGAAGACAGTCGTAGGGCCTTAGACAAGAGGGGATGTTTCTAGCAGCTCCGCAGCGTACCCACTCCCTCCCAGAAGGAGGGACACTGGCCACCAAGTCTATGCAAGGAGTAGACACAAGTCTACCCCAAACTACGCGCTCCCTTTAGGATAAGAAACATGGAAGAAAGCGGACTCCTGCACTGCAGCTCAGGAAAGCACACCTCGCCCTGTCCCTACACACACGTATACACACACCTCCTCCCTCCCTCTTGCAAAGTGCAAATTTGACTCAGATACAGAGGAACTGTCATCAGTTCTGACGTGGCCCGTCATTTCTGGTCTATTTAAGTCAGCACATACGGGGCAAAGCTGAGCACTCTTGTTAAGACTCTACCTTTAAAGACAAAACTTATCTGGCAGAGCAAAGTTCACATATTAGCATAGCTGAACACAGCTTGCAGAAGACAAGAGAGCAAGGGGCAGCATGTCTCTTCCCATGTCTTTCCCACTTTTTCCTGAAAGGATCGGTGCCCTGAACACACATGCAAGACACGCGGTTCACCTGGTCTGACACGTCCCTCCATGGAACAAGCTGGCTGTGACCAGTAACGGGCAGGGAGATGGTCCTGGTCCAGGCCATCTGGGTCAGGTACCAGGAAGAGAGCAGCCCGGGGAGCTGGACCTGCTGGGTGCCAACTCACTCATCCCGACACCACTCCAGCAGGGCAGATAAACCACCCCAGCGGGAAACCAGCAGCTCGTGTCCCTCACCTGCACTGCAGTACTGACATACCCTACCTGAGAGCAGGAACTGCATAGTGGGGAATGCTGGGAGCCAAATAAACGGTGAGTAATAGAGGAGAGAAGTAAGTGCTGATAGCTAGAGACCAGGCAGATGTTAAGAGCACACCTAATTACAGTCTCTTACACTGCTGGCTTGACTCAGGGTCCCTCCCTCTTATATCAACTCAGTTAGCACTTGAATTAGTGTAACATGATAACCATTGACCAATAGCTTCCTGGGTGGTGAAGGTAGATGGAAGGAGAAGGTCAAATTAGTTGCCCTGGGCTAATTAGGGGATAATTGCCAAAACCTAAGAGACAAGGACTGACAGGCAAAGAGATGCTGAGTTTCAAGCACAGAAACCAGCAGCATCAGAAATGCCTTTTTTTTTTTCTTTTAGGAGATAGTTCTGCCAATTATGATAAATGAGCATGGACAGAGAAAGTAGTACAAAGTCATCCTTATTAGGCTGACTATTTTAAGCCTGCCCCAAGTTATACCCAAGTGATTTTTACTATGTCATCTAATTTAGGAGCGTTTTCAAAACTGGGGGGTTTAGGGACCAGGGAAGCAGAGGAAGAGAGGAGAGAGATTATCCTTTCAGGTGTCTGCTTGCACAGTTTTGTCTGTATCACATCTGAAATTACGAAGGCTTCAGGACAGGAACCCCACGATCTGTTTGGCAGTTTGCTGGCCCAGCTGTAGCGCAGTCAGCAAGCATTAACAAGTATCATTTGGCACAAAGGCCTTGGGTCTGGACCGCACAGTTCCCAGGTATACAGCATGCTTTTTTCCAACTTGAATACTAAAAAGGCACGCCTTTAGCTTCAGAGTAGGTTCCCAATTCAAATTCAAGTGTTGGGCTAGACATCAGTCATCCCATATACATTCACAGCTCTACATGAATATATGGAAAGGATATGTGACAAATTTTGAAGCTGAAAGCATAACTCACTTCTTTAATGTAATTCATCTCCTCTTTCAGCTGATCAGCTGACCAGCCATACACCACCATTTCTCTCTTATGGTTGTTGTCAGTTCGGTGCACGACACCATATACCATCCCATGAGAGAGCTTCCCTGGAGACATGCCATTTGGTACGTGGAAGAGCTCCTTAAAAGTAAAAAAATAAAAAGTTATTTTTAAATTGGTACTAGCAAAGAACAAACACACAAAAATAAGTAACATCAGGGCAGGAGAGACAGCCAACTACAGTGAAAGCACAACAGTACCTAAGAACACTAGTTCCCAAATGTTTGGGGGCCAGACTGTCAACCTTCATGTTTTTGGGAAGATCAATGACCAGTTTATAATTGATAGGGATGTTAGAGATGTCTGATTTCCATGGGCTTTAATGGAAGGGTACAGCTAGAGACAACAGATTGGATTTGTGCAAGGAGAAGTAGAGGTATGTGAGAGAAAAAGCTATCTTGGCTTATTTTCATTCACCAACACATGCTACTTTTCTGCACTCTTCCAGAGCATTGTCAGCTCTCACAGTTTCCTTTAAACCTCTTGCAACCACAGAATTGCCCCTCTCTGTCCAAACTCCCTGCTGCAGGAAATATAAAAATTCACAAGTTCAATCAAAAATTTTAGAAAGTTCTCAGAAGAAACTGAAATTTAAACATTTTAGGCAAGGTTCCTTAAACAGAGCTCAGAAAATATCTGTTTATCTTGCAGATAAACAAAGTAGAATTTCAGTTTGCATTTAAAGCTAACCAAGGACCTCCAAAACAATCAAACATTCATTTCAGGGCTGCATTTCTCTTACAGAAGTTGTAGAAATGACATTGTAAAAGCCAAAGCAAAGCTACGAAACTGCACTCGTGGGTGTTCCAGTGTTATTAACTATTGTAGGAGGATAAAACTTTGAAATCAGGTCTTGATAGGTAAACAGAAAGGCTTTTCTAATTTTCTACATTTGTTATTTTAATGATCTGAAGAAATTTGTAAAACCTACTTGTAAGAACTGTATGTCTTATTCTAAGGCGCTCTACAACAGAGTCCTCTTACTCATCTCATCAATACACTTAGTAAGAAAAATATTCATGCAAACAGTAGAAATCATTTCCCTCAGCATGGAAATAACTATCTGCAAGGTCAGATGTATCCACCTGACCTGACTGCTCACCTAGCCTCCCTTCTAACATCCTTCTCTAACAATCATCTGAAATGAGTCAGTCTCCAGAAGAACTAACTTCTTGATTACAAAGAATTTAAACAACTAGCTTAGATGAATACATCCACATCATGAATTTTTAAAAACAAGGGAAAAATATTCTTACCTAACTTTGAATATTTGCAAACTAGGAACACAGAATTAGTGATTATTTCTGAATAGAAAGTCAGAAAGACACAATCTTGGAAACACAGCTGTTACTGCTTAGCTTTGCACATTATTTCTGAAAGGCCAGTTCTGGGGACAAATCAGTTATAGACAATTTTACTGAACTTTCTTTCTCACACTAGATATACCAGAATACAGGTACATTTGAGAATGTTTACTTACATTGACTTTAGAATATGTTTTGGTTTATTGTTCAGTAATGACACTGTAGGAAAACCGACATACTTTGAGATTGTTTACTAAATTAAGAGCCCAAGCAGCATCTAAATGCTCTTTGACACCAAACAGAGGCTGGAAGAGATGATGCTCAGCATTTTATATCCATCTGCCGCTGCATCCTACAGAGTCTCCAGCCTGCACCATGACAGACAGCGATGATAGCATCAGCTGTCTAAAGAAGTAGCACTTTCAGTTTTTAGCAGCCAAACCAACACAACTATGCTGCAATGTAAGAATAAACACTTCTTTGAGTAAGGGAAAAAAGAACAGGAAAATCTACTTGCATTGAATGTGTAAAGACAGACATTTGTTTTATATTGTGTTCCTCCCACATGGTACCGACAGATTTTCTCAACATTTAAGTCCTACACATCTTCCTTTACCACATCACTAATAGCTTAACCATTTTGATGAAGCTGTGGGTGTGTGTGTGCAGGGCTGGGAGGGGACAAATACAGAGCAGACACCTGATAAAGAATGTTTTAGGCAAAGAACAACAAAGCTATAAGGCATCATTTAAAAAGAAAGCCTTAAAACCATTTAATGGAAAAACATTGGGCAACCAGCCCTACCCATACGTGATGTAATTTTGCACTTCGAAAACATTATATGCAAAGCTTCATATCCTGATAATCAGAATTTTCATAATTACGTATTATTGGGGTTTTTCTTCCACTGTTTGGATGCATACAAACAAAAACCCCACACCTGATTTTTGGGGAGTTGAGAAAATACAGAAACTAGGTGGGGACACAACTCAAAACTTCTTTGTGTTTGTTAGCTTCCGGGGTTGTACAGTTTCTTTGACAGCTTCATCGCAGCTCCTCCCCTGCATCTGGCTAAAGGGATTACATACAAGTTTCCATCTTCCTGATAACCAAATGAATAATCACTTTGTTTAGTGGTTGCTAAGGCACCAGACACTGAAGTCATAAATCCATGCCCTTTACCCATGACCATTCATTTTTTTATGAGCTGAACAGATGAATACCAGCAACTACCAAGATCCTTTCTGCCTCCAAAACATTAGCAGAATTGTTAAAAGTGCTCTTTGCAGAGTTCTGCATGAAAATTATGACCAAGATCCTCATTTTTAGAACATTATAAACACATTCCTAAGGAATGCTTTGAAGGAATTCCCCCCTCCCCTTAAAAAAGACCTACAAATTCAGAGCAATGGGTTTGCAGCTGGAGAATCACCATGGCACTTACATATTTCAGAGACACACAGACTTAAATTTACATCATAATAGGCAGTACATGCAGGATTAAGTACACACAAAGCCAGACTGGTTACATGCCTCTTGCAACAATGCTAAACTTCCCTGTTGTCTATATTTGCACAAGCCTCACAAGATGCCTTTGTCACTTTTCCTTGAGATCAAAAGAATCTCCATCATCTGCTGAGTGTTCCAGTTCTACTATGTGCTACTTGAAATACAGCATATTGCTTTTAACCCCTCCTTATTCCTCCTTCGTATCACAATTCCCAGGCAAACAAACCCCACCTGTTAAAACTTCAGTACAGATCTTGCTTGATTTAAAGCTGTGTGAATCAACAGCTATACAAATAACTGCTCTCATATTTCTTTAGTCTTTTTCCTTGCTGTTCTATTCCAGCTACGCTTACCTTCTACTCCCCTTTTTGTTTAGTTGGTAACTCTTCATTTCCACTCAATGACCACTTGTTTCAGGGTTCAGCATATGCCCAGACAAAAAAAAAAAAAAGGGGGCTAACTTGATGCAGTCTCCTCTTAGAGGAAGGGTTACAATCAGAAAACTTTCCCCCATACAGGGTTGAGGGCTAGATGGGTTGCTGTGCTTGTTGATTATGTTTTTAATACACCTTTGCCTCTAAAGGAAGTCTTGCTGAACGCCTGAGCTCCCAAACTGCTTCACAGAAACGCATCACCAAGTACGCATCGAGTACACTTTCTGCCGCTTTGTCTCCTCCCTTAAGATCCTTCCACCCATCTTTGTTTATTTTTCTCCCTTCAGTGTTTTTTCCTTTTCTGCCTTGTCCTCTGTTCTTCCTCTGTCACATCCTGTCTCTCCCATGTTTCCTCTTCCACAAATCCTGGATTTTCCACATCCCCAAGGACTACAGAATGTTTTTTTAAAGTCAAATACTTTTCGTTGTTTTGCTCTGTGTGCCATACATAATGACTCTCAGAACTCAGACATTTTTCTGAGAAGGTCCTCACCAGTCTCCACTCAGGTCTGCAGTGAGGCATCTCAGTGATGATAACAGAATAACTAAATACGTGCAAGTATTTAGGAGCAAGTAAATACTATAAAGCTAAACAGAAAAGTGCTTGAAGATGGAAGGCTCCGTTAGATTAGTTAACCATTGCCGTTTAAGTTTAAAATATCAGCCACCTCCAGAGTACAGGGAAGTTCTCGCTCCCCACCTGCCTATGCAGTTCCTGCACTGGAACAAGCACAGTTGTTGCCCCGAACTGTGCTCAAAATCCCCTCTGCTGTGAGCTACTGATCTGAAGAGGCAGATGTAGCTTAAGCAATTGGTGAATATCTCTATGTACCTATAGTCAGCTATATGACAGACCCCGGTAACAGCAAGAGCACATCATGTTGGTGCACATGAATACTGCAGCAGCTTCCAGGAACATGCTTTGTCTACGTTGCAGCAACCGTCATGTTGCACTTGGTCTGATCACACAGCATATTCTCAAGAGATGCAGACTGTGTTTACTTAGTTCGTAAATATTTTAAACAGAAGCCTACACCCCAAGGTTGCAAAAGTCTTGATAATTGCCGTGCATCCTGTTTGTGTTTCTGTCCAAGGAAGTAGCATGAAAGAGGTAAAGCAGAGGGAGTATAAAACCAAACCCTAAATATGAGTTGTTAGCTGCTTTTTCTATCATCCATGGTTTTATTGGCATTATGTAAGTAACACTAAGGGATGAGTTGCTTCCTAATCTGTCTCGATCAGTCCTTGAAATGCCCCAAAGCTGGAAACAGAAGACCAGATGATGTATCTTATTTTGAGGAAAAAGGACATCTAATGTAATGATTAGCTCAATTCTGGGTTTAGTACTCACATGGCCTTAAATTCGTGCTAAATCATGATCTTCTGTGTACCTACACAGTCTAAAAACTCTTCTTATAAACAGCACTATATCAGTTAAGTGAAGCTTTATCTCTTCCTTAACTGACACATTTCAGAGGTTTCCGAAATACCCAGTTATCTTTTGCTTGTTCACTAGTTATACAAGGAACAAGAACATTCACATTGTTACTTATAAGTGTTTACGTATTTTCTGTTCAGTAAAACGACAGATTTATGATATTGAGCTCACCAAAGAAAGTTACTGTGCTCTGACAAAAGGTAGCTACGTTTTAATGTTTTTTCATATTCCTCTAGAGCCCATGAAACTCATGTCACACTTAGGGATGTTTCATGTGTAAGTGCTATTCAAATAGGGAAAATATGCCAAGACACAGACATGAGTGATCTTAAATTCATGACGCTAAATAAAAAGCATTGTTTAACACATTCCAACTTTTAAGCTCCTTGAAACGTAAAATTTCTCAATAACCATAAGTAACAAGCATTATACAAAGTCCAATCTAATCAATTAAATCTGTACACAGAACACCAATGTTTACACACTAAGAAGATAAGATACAACAAATACAGCAGTAGCCACAGAAGTCAGTGGAATTCTTTCTGTAGTTTTCACGTAGTGCTGTTTTTAATGAAGGTGTCATTTAATTATTTAATTAAACACATCCAAAATCAAGGTATCAGTGCTGGAGAGGCTGAGAAACAGTAACATCAGCCACCTGTGGCAGGTGAACCCCATTCGTTATGACACAACTTGTGCTATGCTGATGGGAGTGGGCTGGCAGCAGTAGATCAGCGGAGGAAACAGGCGCTGTCCTAGATTCAACCTGCACAACAGCCAGCCCCACGTTCACTGCACTCACATTCCCTGATCCAGGCCTGACAAGTTTCTGCTTGATTCTCTCCATCACATGCAGGAGCAAATTCCCTTTATGGCTTCTTGACAGCCTACTTTTTTGCTGGGGGAAAAAACCAAAATGTTCGCTATGCTTTGGTATTCCTGCTTAGGAAGCAGAAAGTTTCACCTCTTGATTGCACTGCTTTAAAAACATAAAAAAATTAAACAGTTTGAGGATATATACAGCTGAAGTACCAATTAGAGTTTAAGACTAAACACTCTCTTGAAAGCTACAAAGACAGGAAAGTGACACAAATTTCTAGAGTATTGTATCATTTTCATTCTCTTGTCCATGTGTGCAAACGAAAAAGAAAAATCATCTATATGTATCTCCATATTCTGCCCTCACATGCCTAGCTGCAGCTTCCAAGGGCACTTCCAAATTTAGCCATGACAGCGAAGAAAGGGACTGACAGATAAAAATAAGACCAATCCCAAAGAGGGACAATACAATTGTCTGGTAGCCCTTTATTATGCAAGACAAGGCAGGCTTCAGGACAGGCAGATTTTGCATACAATCTGATGAGCACAATATTCCTTTGTACTTCATGGTGAAGTAAACAGCCTCACACTACTGTTATCCACTGTCTCTCATTATCAGAAGTAAAGGAACAAAATCAGGAGAGTTTCAGATTCTCTCTACTTAAAGTGCTAACAATTACGAGCTATTTAGCAGTAGGCTTTTAGCCTGTAAAAAGCAAACCAGCCGGCCTCTACTTCTGACTTCAGTTTTCATATGCTTCTTTCAAGGTATCACAGCCTAAATACGAATATAAAAATCCATCCTGACACACTGGAGCACAAGCTCGTTCCCCCTTCAGTTTTTGAGATGCACTTCTGACTGCGTACCATCTGCCACCCCTTCACAAAAGCCGAGGAGAGGCCATTCTAGTACAGCAACGCCTGCAGCAATTTTCTTGGAACAAAACTGTCCCAGCTCCATCACTTTGTTTTAATCTCTTACAGTGGTTCATTTTTATTTCATGGATGTATAGCAATAAAAAAGCTGATCTAGAAATAATACACTGGTACAGATTTAATGAAATACAGCATACGTTTTCTGCTAACCTCAGACCACAGTGAAAAAGGCTAAGCTAACAGCTACTAACATAACCAGTGAGGAATCAGTTCTGATCTGACATCGAGCTCCAAATCGAGTTATTGGGAGGATCAGCACTAGCAAGAGCTTCTGTGCAATTCACTAGCTGATTTTGCGACTGGAACATCTCTTAATGGTACTGAGACCCAGAAAGACACCGAAAACTGACAAACAGTCAGTAAGCCATCAATACGTCACATTAGGGCAGCTCAAAATCGCCTCCTTCTAATGAAAGATTTGAAAGAGGAGATTACAACCAAATGTCACGCCATGGTATATTTATAGTTTTCTGGCATTCCCTTTGTCACAGCAAGGTCTCTGTTCTCCTCCCCCAGCAGCAGCCGGCAGAGGGAAGAGCCTGTCTCTCTCCAGCACTTCTGCCCAAACAGGAGATTAGGTGCCTGATCTGCCCAAGTGCTCCAGCAAAAACTGTACAATCCTGCAGATTAACCCTGCAGTTCATTTCTGTAAGTCACACTAGTTTATTTTAAATACCAAAAACATTTTCCATGTTCCTATTTTCTTAATACTCAGCATTTAAAGATAGCACAGGATTCTAGATTCCTACAGGAGATCTGCTGTTAAATTTGATTCTTGGTGAAGCTGTATTTTTGAACCTTAAATTGTAAAGTGCAAGGCAGAAAACTGAAAAGTTCCCTAATTTATCCTTATTATCCCTATTTCCAAGAAGGGGGCACAGTTCTCAGAGGACTGTGTGAGGATTATTTAACGTTTGTAAAGCCTGTTGTTCTCAAAGTGTTCTAAGCAATATCATTAGCATTGAGTCAGTTGAACATGGGTGGATCAGCAGAGATACCCGATCACTGCTTTTTTTTTTTTAATTAAATTTTTCAGTAAGAGAGAGTTATCACAGCATGGCTAGTCAAGAGTCCTGCGCACACTGTAAGTTACTGTGTAACTAATTCAAGTACATAAGGCAATACATTACACAGACAATAAAAATCTACAGGTAAGATTACTGTCTTGTTTGAGAGACATGAGGAAAAAACCAGCTCATGATCAGTGATTTTTTTGTAGCTGCTTCTATACACTATGACCATACAATCTGTAGGGCTATGGCACAATTACTCTGTGGTTTTTTTAATTGCTATGAAATTGACTAATTAGATCCCATCTAGCTCTGAAGGCTATATTATGCTTTCCAGAAGTCTTTAAAGTGTGTAAAAGTACTGAACTTCAGAAAAGTACTCAGAACATAAAAAAATTATATTACATACCATTTTTTTTGGTCTAATCTAAAAAGGACCCATCTCTTAAAAATCACTGTGCAACACACTGGAATGCAAAATGAACCCAGTAATGTATTTATTACCTTTCATATCCTCTCCTTAACATTCTCTGACATAATGCCCACTTGTCTTTACTTTTATTATGGGGCAACTACAGTGCTCATTGAACACAAGATCCCAAAGACGGAAAAAAATGGTCATGTAAGAAAGTCACTACAAATTGTCCAAGCCTTAATCATTCATACTTCTTTCTTATTATTACACTACTCAGCACAGTAAAGTGCGTAAGCCGTGAGTCAATACCTATCCTCCTCAAAAACAAACTGACACTACTCTTAGGCCAGTCCAAGGGTTTCTGCAATCACATACAAACTGACAAGAGACTGACAGAATAAGTGGTGGGAGAAGCTACTCTTAAATTCTACAACTAAACACCTCTGTACAAATGAATTATTACTATTTAATGGTGGCCCAAATTTAGTTTGCATTAAGGCTTCTTTAATCCATTCTATAAATAACATATACAGATCTTCAAGTACCTATTACTCTGCCAAGGCAGTGTATGAAAAGCTGAGTGTATACAAAATTCCAGCACCACAAATAATCTGATAAAGAACTTCTATCTTGACCATTTTACTTTGCATTTACTTTTATTGCTTTAAAATGTTTGTCTTCCTGAGTCATTTTACAGTAACTTTTGCTTCTGATTACCACTGAGAAATTATTTCAGATAAATCCTACCATTGTTTTGTTTCCCATTGTCATATTGCTATTCAGACATTGATTCTGGTAAACAGCCATCTTCTTGTTTGATTTTGGCTTATCAAAGTGTAAATGTGGTGTTGTGGAACTTGTCCAGCTTCCCTTTTTAGTCTCCATTCTTACGACAAATTAAACATCATCTGTTGCTCTGAAACAGCTCTTAAAGAACACATTCTGCACCAAAGCAGCTGTAAGATATTTTTTTGTGCGCATGCTGCTTGCTTCTACAAATTGCCATTCTGAACCCTTTTACACAAGTGACCTTCAAATCACTCACTTCACAACAATACCGAATTAATTACTTTTTTTATTTCTTATTAGCACATCAGTCATTACCAAAATTAGCCAACACAGCAAAACACCTACGTCCCAGGCCAGCCAGCTCCCATACACATTAAGGTTCAAGTCTAGCACACTGTTAAGCCTACGTGAAACCTAAAATCCCCTTCAAGTGAGGATCAAGGTCCTATTTAATGGAAGATCCTGCTCTTCATAGCAGTTTCCTACTCTTTAATATATAAATATTAAATAATCAAGACTTAAAGGTACCCCGGTCACAAATCACCTACAATCTCAGTTGCTGTTCCTCTGCTCCCATCCTATTCTACATGCAGTTTTGCTATGCCCAACTCCCAGGCTCAGGCTCAAAGCTCACAGCTAACACGCTCATCTTCCACATGTTGTTCAGTCTTCCGAGATAACTGGGCTTTGGGCTCCCAGAACAACTAGTATCGGCTTCTGTGGATGGCAATATTTACTCCTTGCTTACACAGAATTTAACTTTGATTCTTAAAACTTACATTTTTCTTTCTTTCGGGTTCCTTTGTGCCCTGTTCAGGCTGTGAGCTTTCATCAGGTGGTACTGTTAAGCGTAACCTACAAACATTCATCTGAAAGAAAAACAAAGGTTTGCTTTTAGATTTAAGCATTACAAAAAATCATTTTAATAATTTGCTTTACAGAATGAAATGTAGTAACATTCAAGTTTTAATTTACTGTTTTCTACCTTCTGCCACATAGCTGACAAAAGATTATTTTTTAAAGGTTGGAGGGTTTTTTTTAGCTGGCAAGAAATAATTCAAGGGCATCCCTATAATTACATACTTGAAATAGCAAAAATCCATTTCAATCAACAATATGCTTTTATGTACTCATAAATGACATTGAGAGCTGAGATAACAGAACAATGAACATCATTTTCTAGCTTCTCAGTTTTGTTTGCAGATTTGGCATGCTTTTAATCTTCAAAACGGATTATTTAAAAACACCAGGTGTATTCTGGAGTAAATGCCTCTTTTCGGTTTAGTATATATCCAAGTATTTGATCCAAGGATACCTTGGTACTGCGATTCCACCAAATGTGAATAGGAATATTATTGAAATCTGATACATGTAAGTTCGTAAAAACTAAGCTTCAAAATTTCAGAGAAAATTTAAGAGGTATTGGCTCCTATCTGATTTCAGAAAAGCTATTCTCTTGCTGAGGAAACAGACCAGTAAGTTTGATACCTTTCTATGCCTAATTGCAATTCATCTTGCTTTTGGCTGAGAGATCTTTGGTGTAATCATATTTTTAAAGCAACACATTTCACACAAGGAACTTGGTTAAAACTTTCAGTCTTAGTCCTATTCATGAGACATTTTTGTGGAAAATAACTACAAGTCCTACAAGTCCTAAACAGAGCATAGTAAATGATGAAATTAGTAAATGTCCAAATTTGAAGCTGTAGAATATCTTCCTGTGAAATCCCAGCTGCCTGATGACAACAAACAGGCTCTTAAAGCTTTCTCAAAATGTTTAAAATATCTCTTTCATGAGTACTGTGGGCCATCACTACTCTTTTTCGATAGCCCAGCATGTTACTTGATCAAGATCTCTCTAGTTTTTCCTAACTACTTACCTCCAGTCATGCTGAATGTGTACTTTCTCTCTAAATAAACCTTTCCATCACACTTGCCCAAGCTCACAGCTCTTATCTTGGCCATTACAGCACTTCCTTTTGCCTTGAAAATGGCAATTGTATTCTGTCCACAGACATTCAGAGAACAGCAGCAAAGTCCTTTTCATAGACCCCAAATTTTACCATTTTATAATTCATTTCTTCCAACTGTCTCATAGCAATTAAGGTAACTTGACTTCGCTTTCAGGGCTCTTTACAACACAGCCTCCTCAGAGCACAACTATTCAGCATCATCACACAGATTTCCCTTTTTCCCAGTTTCCAAACAACGGACCTTTTTAAACTTTTCAACCAAGCTTTAACTTTTTCTTCTTCCTATGCAAAAGCAATTGGAAGAACTATCTGCAAATATCTGCAGCAACTTCACTATTTTTCTTCCAGTCTTTCTTTAAATATGTCGACATGAGAAATCAACAGTGTTTAGACTACTGATATGCTGTCAACTCTATTAAAAAAATGCTACTTTGTACTGCTTTCCATCTTCTTCTCTCAGTTTGGTCTTTTAGGTCTGCAAGACCTTCTACCAATAAGGAACCATGTCCTGAGATATAGATAACTTTCCTATAAAACACTTGAGCTGTGTCTATATTATAAAAAAGAAGAAAAAAAAAAAACACAAAAAAGTGAACTATAGTAAGATCAAGGTGAAATATAACCTACTCTTTAGGCGCAACTGTGAAGGCCACAGAGAAAGTGACATAAAACCCCCAAAACTTATAACAAAAGCAGGTTATGCTTTCAATTTGCTAAAGAACTCTGAAACAATGAAATGCACTTAAAAATTACAAATCCTTGCACATTGGCTTTTGACACTGATTGACTGTTCTATTTGTTCTTCTGAGAACACCAGACTCTCCCTATATACTGCAGAAGCTGAAGGTGCTTCCTGCTTACAAGTTAGTTATTGGATATATCAGTAATAAACTCCTCAACTTTGGAGGTCATTGCTTCACAGGGTAATTAATACCACCTTTTCTCACTTATTTTATTTCCGTTTTCCCCTGCTCTTCCCCCCCCCCAATAACTTAGCAAGGCTTTTTCCTCTTAAAACATGCCTGTTTACAAGAAGGGAAACAGAGTCTGGCATTCCTGCATGCAGGCAAACAAAGAAAGCCCAGGCCCATAAATAGGAAATAGAAATGAATTTGTGCTGTGCTGTGCAGGAAGTCATAGACAAGGCCAACTTTTTCTTACAGCGATTTCAAATGAAGGAAAACTGGACTAAAAGGAATTAAAGGATTATTAGGAGAAAACATAAAAAAATACCTCAGAAAAGCAGAAACAGATAATGACTGGCAACTCAAAGTTAAGAGAAATGGAGTTGTGTGCGATTCTCTGAAGCTGGCAAATGCCTTGCCTGTTAAGTCAGTATGGGACTAATTATAGCCAGCAACTTGGAGATTCACAGTGCAGCGACTGTAAATAAGTAATTATCCCCGTACCTGTATACCAGTTAATGAATCATAACTGCCTGTCACATTACAGCAACTGATGTGTTACAGGGTCACTATGAAGGAAATCGCAGAAGCCAGTACAGATGGCTATCAAATAACAACAACTAGGTTGGAAATATAAATTATATGATAAATATATAATTAATATAACAGTAGTTTGTGGAGACAGAAACCACTGTACGACCAAAGGGTTGTTATCATTTAAACTATTTTTCTTGCCCTTTTCACATTGCCTTCTCTATTCCTCCTCTGAATCACTTTCTCCCCCGCCCCCCCTCCAACTTCTCCATTTCCACACTAGCTCTTTACTTTTATAACACCTCAGATCAGTACCATATTTTTGGCAGTATTTCTGACACAAAACAAAGTTTCAGTGCTTTACTTTGCAGCGTGTTGCATGCAAATGCCAAACAGAGGGTGGCATTGGCAATCATCTAAGGATTCCAGCCTTGAAGTCATGCCCAGTGAGGCTTGTACAGCAGCGACAAAGTACCACCCAATTCCTCACTAGGACAAACTTATACAGGCTGTACTCCTGCTATTGTTTATAACAATAGGACTTCCTCAGCATCCCTGGGGAAACAGCAGCAAACATATAGCCATCCACTCCTGCTCCCCCTGGGCCACAGATGACGCACTCTACCTAAGGACAGAACTGCAGACCAACCTGTTAAAATTCAAGAACACTATAGAGATTGGAAGGGAAAAAACAACAGGCACCGCTTTTTCCCTCTGACCTGCAGAAGCAATTACGAATACCGTACCTATACGGGTCTTGCTATGCAGTGCTTCCTGAAGAAACAACACACTGTACCATTTGTCAGCAAGTTTACTTGACCAAATGAATGAGCAAGGCTCACATGGAAATCACAGCAAGCCCTCCTCCAACAGCGAAACACTGCTGCAGTGATGCCTTAAAATGGAAATAAAATCGTAACAGGAAAAGCCTCGACTCAGTGCCAAACAGTGGCAGAATAATGTGCAACTGAGGATGAAGGAGTAATTTCCAGAAACAAACCAGGTTATGCAGAGAGAAAGCGGGGAGGAGAATGGTAGAGAACCCCCCTAGCAGATAAAAGGCTGTGATTCAGTTTCCTTCAACTGCTGACTGACAGTAAGACGAAGTGAAAAAAAACAGGGACAGACATGACACCTTACCTTTATGTCATCAACATTGTAACTTTGTGACTGTAACTTTAAAAAAAAAAATACTGAGTAGAAGAAGAACCAGAAGTCAGGTTTTCTAGACTACTAGATTTTAGTTTGATTTGCAGCATCTGTAGCTTTGGCAGGCCAACAATATAAGTAATCTTAATTATGCCAATATTTTATGTTCGCTCATGGCTTTTTGACACCAACAACCCACGAGCGGTATTTCCAAAGTTCAACTGACATCATTTGTGAAACAAATACACAGACAGGAAACCAAAGACTGACAGGTTCAGCCCAGCACAATGCCAGACAGCAAAAGTTTGCTGAGTGCAATGAAATTTAACAGGGGAAGACCTGCTCTTTTGACAAATTTCTAAGAGGCTAGTGTGACAGCACAGATGACAGCTACTGCAATATGGCAGTTAAGAAAAAAGCCAATCTAGGTTAGCTAAAAACGTCAAGAATTCACGGCCCAGATCCACAATCCACATTCATGTTTACCATCCTACTCAAATCACCAGGGTGCAACTTAAAACAAATCCAGTTTGAGTACCGCTCTTCGGCCTCCTCTTCCCCCTTCTAAAAAACAAAGCACCCAGAAAGGCATTGATCATAGTTAAGTATGTACTGAAATAATTACAGAGCTAGCATTAAAATAACAAGCAATGTTTTTGTAGAATAACCAAAGTTACTAGTACAGCAATAGAAAAATACAAGCTCTTCTACTAACAACCAGTCTCATTCTAAGATTTTTACAGTACCCCCACAGGGAACATGTGGTTCAATATTGATGGATCTTCAAATCAACTTTAGAGTTAACATCACTAGAATTTAATACTGTTGATATTTCTAATGTCTGATCATGAAATGGCTTGAGAAAACTTGTCTATGGAGTAACTACCTGCTAACCTACCAGCTCAATGGCCAAAAATCACTCCCTTTGCCTGAGACCCAGTATTAGTTCTAGCCTTTTGAAGGTGAAAGCAGAAAAGTGGGTGTTTAACTTCAGTCAGTCCTAAAAAGCAAAGAAGAAAATACTTTCTTTAGTCATTTATCTGTTGATTAGCCTGCTCCATTTATGAAATCTCTGCTATGAAATTCCCCACACAATTAAAGGGCACTTTTCCTGTGACCACAGGCACACAGGAATGTGACACACATCTTTCATTTATTCAGCAGTTACTCTAACTGTCTTCCTCTCCTCTTCTGACAACTCATGGTAAGGGAGTTTTTTTCTCATATTTTGCCAAAAAAAGAAGAACAGCAGCTTCCCAGTGGGTGTTATTTGTAAATTAGGTTTTTACCAGTTTCCTTAAAAGAATGCATCAAGTAAAGTTAATTTTCCATCATCCCTGGGACATATATCATGGCAACGAAAATAAGAAAAGTATCACTTAAACACAAATTCTCTTAGATTTAACTTCTTTAAGAAATACTGAAACAGGAAAACTTAGTGAGAACATGGAAGACATGTATCGAATTTAACTATGATTTCAAAATAATCTTAATTTTTCCACATACATAAGCAATTTAATTTTTATGAAGGCCAGAGTTTTTCTGGGTAAGAACCTGACCTTCACGTTATCATGTAAAACATGGCAACATGACATTTTTCATTGTTTCAATTATGAGCTCATATTTTCAAAGTATCAAAATAATCACTAAGTAATTCAAGCAGCATCATGATCACACGATTGTATTGCGTTGTAAGGACAAGCTTATCACTTATTTTGACTTATTTCTTCACACGTGGAAT
Source organism: Rhinoptilus africanus (assembly GCA_013400135.1). Classification (NCBI taxonomy): domain Eukaryota; kingdom Metazoa; phylum Chordata; class Aves; order Charadriiformes; family Glareolidae; genus Rhinoptilus; species Rhinoptilus africanus. The sequence goes on along the minus strand of VXBO01000009.1, from coordinate 735,279 downwards.
GTGCACTCAGGACAGCAGTGAGGTTACAGCAGCAAAAAAGGGCTATTTAAAGCAGGGCGGCTGTAGAGACATTCCTGACATACCTGCCAGAGCTTTAACAACTTTTCAGAAGCAATTCTCAACAGATCAGTATGTCATTACTATTTAGTGTTATTATTTAGATTTATTTATGAGAAGTGGAAAAAAAAATCAGTAAATCGTATTTCTGTATTTGAGGATCTGATTATAAAAATAAGCTGCTATTGCCATCTAACTCATTACGGTGAGCTTCCTCCTCACAGAGGGAGCCTGGAGAGGCAAGTTCTCGCTGTAAACACCCAGGCGCGCTGGAAGAGGAGGGGGGGGAAGGCTCCAGCACAAGCACACCTTCCTCGCAGGTTTCCAGCGGAGCAGCCAGGCACTAGCACTAACAAACGCCTCGCAGGACACCCCCAAAGCTCTTCATTTCCCAGCTCCTACTACGAACGCGCAAAAAAGACGTCCTCACGCACCGCAAACTTCCCCTGCAAACACCGAAAATAAGCAAAAAAAAAGGCTCCGCAGGTAAACTA